>WYEA01008600.1:0-20537 GCA_033558465.1 Alcedo atthis | reverse complement strand
TCCACAACCTCCCTGGGCAGCCTGTTCCAGAGCTCTGGCACCCTCACTGAGAAAAAGTTCTTTCTTGTGTTGACCCTCAACCTCTTGTGCTCCAGCTTGCACCCATTGCCTCTCGTCCTGTCATTGGATGATAATTTCTGTTTGCAAAGCCACTCCAGAGATGTGTGTGGTGTGCAGGCCGTGGTTGGTACCAGGCAGGGTGAGCTGAGCAGCAGCTTTAGGTCCTGGTGAAAAGAAGAAGTAGGAAACATCTGACATTTAGGAGAAGATGACCTTCTGAAATGCTAGCATCCACTGAGCAAAGGCAGAGCTGAGCTTTCTCCACATCATTTTCAAACGTTGTAATGTTTGTTCAGTGTGTATCTCTGAGTTGTCCTCGTGTGCTGCTTTCTGGAGCTTTCCAAGCTGATCCCTGTGCACGGAGTGGGAATGGCTGGGAGCCCGTGTTCTGCCTGCCTCTCACAGACCCTGCGGGCTCTTTGTAACCCCAGTGAGAACCTGGAAGTTGTCACAACATGCACTAATTAATGTGCTGCCTACTCACTTAACTTCTCCATTGACTGTTCTCCAGGAGAGATGAGAGAAGGTAAAGAGAGGCTTATTTTTGGGAGATCCTGGTTGTGCACAGCAGCCTGCACGCCTGTACCCGGAGTGTCTCTGCCCACTGCAGGCTTCACTCCCCTTTCTGTTCTATTCTAGCTGTGTCATTTTCATTAGTCTTTTGTGCATACTTCTCCTTAAAGTGCTAGAAAATCCTTAAGCTGTTCCTAATTTCATTGCTGCTGTGTGAGTCCTCTGTCTAATCACGAATCCGGTCCATCTTAATCTCGGTTCTAAAGAGGATTTTCTTTCACCAGCAGCCCAAGGAGTATCTACACACAATCTCTGCTGGAAGCTTTCACGTCATTCCATCGCTTCATGAAGAATTTATTAATTTTATAAAGTATGGCTAAGCAATGCATCAGTAGTTTATGAAGTTTCCATCATGGTTTTTGTAGGCTGAGGGCACGTGGGAAATATCATTTGTGCCACTGGAATGATGCTCAGAAAACAAAAGTGAATACATCTACCAGGCCGTGTTACAGCTGTTTCCTACTGTACCAGCTTTGGCTGTGCTTCAAATATGGAAATCCTCTGAAAGTTATTTGTGCTTGTAAATGGAATATCTGCCAGAAAAGGAAAAAAAAAAAAAAAAAGAGATAGGAAAGAGGGGAGTAAAGGAGAGTTATTTACATCTTACTGTATGTTTTCCTTCATTTAAGGATAAAGTTTTGTGCACTGTTTAATACTAGAATGGGACTTTGGTATGCTTGCTAGAAGTATTACAGCAACCTCAGTGACTCTGTTGCCTTTGCCTCTCAGTCACTGAAATGCAGAGAAGACACCCTGCAGGAGCAGGGGATGCTCTTGCTGTGCCTCTCTGCTCCAAGGGGAGACTGGGGGGGTTCCCAGCTGAGCTGTACAGGCCCCTCCTGGAGCTCTGGAGCTGGGCTGGGGCAGTTTTTGTGTGGATAAAGAAGGGATGATACTCCGATCTCAGTTGTAAATGGATCTCTTTGACTCAGCATATGCCACTTTTCCAAGACCAGTAATTGATTGCTTTGGTACTGGAAATTAGGTTTGTATTTGTTCGAGTTTCAGGTTTATCTTAGTGAGGAAGGGAAGCAAGGCAACAAATTCCTCAGGGATAATTAAAGGTTTCTCTCTAGTTAGCTACGTGGAACAAGTCTTTGAAGCAGTAGATTTATAGACATACTCGTGCACTTGTTATTGCCAAGGAATCAGCTTCTTAAAAAAAAGGATAATAAATTAGAAATCAAATGTATATGGTCCTTTTGCCTTGATTATTCTTTTACGTGCTATGGAAGACAATATGGAATGAAATGGAAATGCTGTAACAAGATTATTTCCTTGCAGATCTGAGTATTCTGAACTGAATTAGGGAACTGGCAGAGTGGAAACTATTAAGCCTCATGCATTTTAATTTTAAAGGGCCATTGCACTAGTATTGTCATTTAAATATTTTAAATGTTCTCAAACCTAAAGTGTTAACTTTCACTTACTGATCATTCATTAGGTGTTTACCACACAAAAGCTGTAAATTATGTGCAATAATTAGAAGGGTTATTGTTCTCCAACCAAAAATGTAGGCACTTAGTTTTAATTTATGGACATTTCTTTAGCAAGGCTGTCAAACTCCTGGGCTCTTTGCAGGCAAGTGATTAATATGCACCGTTTACGATAGAGTTATTTTAAAATGCAATTTAAATGGTGTCTGTAGCAGGCTGACTAAAACTTTAGAAGGTGTGCTAGGACAGCTCTACTACTGGTGGCTTTTGTTGCTGTAAGCAGTGAGAATATAAGCAAGTACCCATTTTCCATTAGGCTGCTGTTGAGGCTTCCTTGCCTCAAAAACAGAAACATGGCAAACTGTTGTTACAGCAGGTTTGCATTTGAACGTGAGACTGAGGATTCTGCTTGAAAACCATCTGCTGATAATTGAACCAGTAGTACCTGTTCTTCATGGCAATGGCCACACGCTTTACCCGGCTTATAGGAACAGAGATTTTGAGGTAACACTGAGTTTGTGACATAGATTTGGAAGCAGAGATATTATTATGCTGAATAAAGCCTGAAAAATCTCCACTCCTATAATTTGTTTTACAAATGGAAATGATAAAATTCTTGGTGAAAACGAAGCCTGTGATACAAAGATGTCTATGAAGCTTCTTGTGTTTTCATCAGACTAAGATGCAATTCTGATGATTATCTTTTCTGGCTGGGACTGTGTAAACAGACACCTTGAAAATGCACAGTTCCCCTGGAGTATCCAGGTAGGAATTGTTGAGTTGACCAAAATACCCATTCATGCTATTCTTCAGCATCTTTCCAGATTGTGAAGTGCTAACAAGCATCCACTCGCTGCAGAAATCCCCAACTATATATTAAAAAGCTTCTTAAGAGAGGAATTCTGTTAAGTGCTCTGAGATGATCTTGCATTCATGGCTGAATGAATATCCTTGGCACCACTGATCTCCAGTTGCTTGAAGGGGGAAATGGGGAGCTGAAGAATTGGCTGAAGGTGCTTGGCAGTTTCTGAGTGAGTGCTGGTGATGCAGACATACCCACTGTGGTTGTTGTATTGTTCATGGCCATTGAAAATAACGCTGTATGAATGGTATTTTTAGAGCAGAAAGTGTGTTCGGGTCACAGGTGTTTCTACATCATGATTTATTTTGAATGTGATTGGGAGAGGTGGGTGTGTGGAATAATTTAGAGGTATTCATCCCCATCCCTGTACTCTTGTTTTTTCCAGTTTCTTGATGTGATTTTTTTTTTTCTTTAAAAGAAAGACTAGAGTATATTACCAAGGAAAATCAAACTCTTACAACCTACCCACCACCTACAGGTATCCTTTGAGCTGTAATCACAGAGGCATTTTGTGTGGGGATGGCACCTCAGTGTAAGTCGTTTCATTCTCTTGGTACTTCCCAAGTTCTTGGTGCTTACATTGCACTTGTAGGAGCTGCCCCTGCTTAATAGGATACAAACTGGAATGTCAACACACTTTCTCTTGCAGTTGCTTGTTTTCTTTCTTCAGTGCACTTTATTCAGCTTCAAGACTTTCTCAATTAGGCTTTGCAAGTTTAATTCCATCTATTTCTCTGAGAGAGATAATAGCAGGGAGGAGAATGAAAGTGAACAGCAGACGTCCTTAAGGTTTTTAGAAGATTATGGAGAAATTTAATTTGACATAGTTCTGAAAAAAATATGTAAATCTATCCGGAAGAACAACAGAACTAAAAAAACTCTGACAGAAAATAACACAGCGTGTACAGTATGAAGGTTAAAGGCTTAATGAAAGGATTAAACCACTCCTAGGAGTATTCTGTGTGCACCTGCCCTATGATTTATGAGTTCTGCTGTTGATAGATGCCCTCCAGCTTACCCCTGCTAGAAGACAGTTTTGTGTCCAAGCCAAAGCTGTCATTTAGATATCCATAGGATATATATTCTCACACCAACACAAATAAACACACACAGTTATACATCCATATGTCCACAAGGACACCAGAAGAGCACGGATCCCCTTCTCTGATATATGTCAGCATTTTCCAAGCAACTTTTGACATTCTGCATTTCAAACCTTATCCTGGCATTCCAGGATCTGTCTGTCCACTTTCTGGTCCTCCTGAAGGTGACACCCAGGCAAGCCACGCCAGCAGCTTGGTTTTCCCAAAGGTACCTCTTACTCTGGCTTCATGAAAATTCTCATCTGGACTTTCTAATTCTGGGGTATCCCTGTTGCTTGGCTCTTTTACCTTCTCTACTCCAGGAAAACAGTCCAAAGCCTTCCTCTTCATTGAGAACTGCTACAGCCCAGGTCAGGAACAGCTCTGCATTCCTGCTTCAGACTGTGGATCCTCACTCTCTGTTCCAAGTCATGTATCCAGTCCTCACAAGACATTGTCCATTGTTGCTGTAATGAACTTTATGAAGGGGAACTGCAGCTCTTTGTCTCGTTCTGACTTCTAGACTTGATATTCCTTCAGGTAGGGCTCGCAGTAATGAATAGCTCCCTCCCTCTGCTGCTAACGGGATGTCATTTCTCATCAGCTTTCCACAAGCCCGAGTGGATGGTGCTTCTCAGGCTGAGCTAAAGAAACCCTCTCTGTGTACAAGTAATTTCCTCTGCTCACTTTTTGGAGTTTAAAAAATAAACAGCATATGTCCGAGAGCGTGTGGGAGGCAGAAAATGCACACACTTCACAACTTGGGTGCTTCACAAAGCATGGGCTAGATAGCTGCAGAAACACAGGGAGACTGATAGTAAATGCTTGACAGAAATGTACAGGGAGAGAATAACCTTAATAAGTGTGTGGTTAATTAACAGACTAATGGAATTATACTAAAATAGTTAATTCATATCAAGAGAGTGTCATTTTTTTTCCCTCAAAATATATTTTTCCTCTCTATTTTGCACGTGGATTTATATCTACTGCTAAAAGATCCACTCCTGTGGATCTTTTTTACAGTCGTGCTTAACTTTGAGCTCACAGAGAGCAAAACAAATGCTGTCATAAAACTGAGTGGATATTCAAGTGCTGGTTTCAGCTCTGCACAGAGATGCAATTGGCTTGGGCTTTTTCCTTCCACCTTTGCCTTTGGTTTAATCAGGAGTAAAACCCTCCAAAAGGCAGTGGGTGTGGAGTCACTTTGGCCACTTTCATTCCCACCCACCCAGACACGCTGGTGTTTGGTTTGCGGCCAGCAGTTTTGTTATCAGGCAAAAAAAACCAACCCACCCAACTTTCCTGAGGTATCAGGCTTATGAAAACGATTCATTTTGTCCAAAATTACTTTATTCCTAAATGTCAATCATGGAACGCCTTTGTTTGTAATCTCTTTAAAGCGTTGGAGAGGCTCTGTGCCAGGGTAAAGATAGGAGTGATTTTGGTGGTTATCTGATGTGATAAGGATGCTTTTAGCTCCTGTCTGGGGAGGGTCTGTAGCTAGCGTCAGCAAGCCCACACAGAGCCTCTGTGCCATCTGCTGCTGGGAGAAATGCAGACTGGAGGCTGGATGAGGTGCTCAGGGAAGATTGTTCTGCTGTTGATACTGGCGTGTCAGGCCGGACCTTCCCCTAGCCGAGCAAATCAGTACGGAATTTGCATCTTTTAGCTGCAGGAGTGGGCCAGGTGGAGATGCTGCATCCCCTTTGACCCGGCCGAGCCCAGCCCTGAGGGCTTGTGCGGAGCATCAGCCTCCTCTACCCCCGACCCTGCAGTGATCGCTGCCCTACAGACCCTGACTTAATGACTTGCTGCATCACATTCACCTGCTCAACATTAATGAGGATTTTTGAGTTGTGTTCCTGCTATTTCTCTCTTTTAAGGCTACTTTCAGTGTTTTAGCATCATGTTCAAAAGGCTAGTCAGACTTCTGTGCTTGCAGCCTCATTAAAATTCTGTTCTGCACATCCTCTGACTCACACTTTATAATCTATCAGAACACCTGTTTTCTTTACAATGGCCACAAGGCAGCTCAAAACACTGTGGTATTTAGCATTTAATAATGAGCACAAGATATGTATTTTTTGACACTTAAAATTTCCTTTAGAAAAGTGTGTGGAGAAAAAAAAAATAACCCAGGTTTGAATGAACGAACCAAATTCTCTTGTCTTCCCTCTCCCTCCTTCCCGTGTTTCATCATCTGAGTTTTGTCAGAAATTGTGCAGCAGGGGGAGGATTCCTGCATGACACTGGGCGATGGTCATGGGTTGAGCTGTGGTGGAATCACGATTTTTAACCGTCTTAGTGCAGGAAGTGACTGAGATTTGTATCTACACTTAAAGAAGAGCCCTTCACAAGCAGCTCATTGTAACTCTCTACCCCTATGAGGATGCTTAGAAGCTTAAGTATATTGTTAACTTCTGCCTCTTTATCATTCCATTACTTAAATCAATAGTGGGCACTGCAAACAATTTCTCTCTTAGTCGCAGGCTTTTCGAATGGTAGTATTTAGCTTAATGTTAGCCATTTGATACAGAGGCAGTTTGAGGGCTCAGCATGGGGTGACAAATGTGATCTCGAAGGGCAAAAGCCTGTCAGTGTTATGTAAGGGAAGACTCGTTTCCCAGTGGATATGAAATGCTGTATCTTTAGTGCCCTAATAGAGGACATACTGCAAGTTGATTATTGTAATCCTACAGCGTTATCTCATCAGCGAGTGGATTAAGGGAGTTCTGGCTGCTGAGGGGTCAGAATAAACATTTTCATTTACTCCCTGCTGTGTCACAGACAAATAGAGGTGTTATCTAAGAACATTTTACCACACATGGTAAACAAAACTGTTGTAAAGTAACCAGGGATTCTTCCAGCTTTCCACGGTCATATAGAATAGAATGTAGGCTGAAACTAAAGTCACTAAAACAGAAAAAAGGAATATTATACTGAATGAAGAACCTTGCATTCCTCTGTGGTTAAATTAGCTCACCTTGTTTCAGGTTAGTAAAGTTCCAAGTGCAGGATATTCCATGTCATTTTTAACAAAGAAATGAGTTTACTGTCTGAGTTTGTCAGGAATGCTGGGAAGTATTTCAAAGGAGTAAGTTGAAAAGATGAACTAAGGAAATAAATATGCAAGCAGAGGAGATCTGTAACATAGGCAGATTTAACATTCTGTCTGTTGGAGAACAGCATTTCTGAGGAATCTTGTGTTTAAAAAGGCATCATACTTGAGTTGCTTACCCCGAATACTCTTCAAGGGAATGTTCATAAATACCATAAAGGAAGAGCTATTTTTCTTTTCCTGCTAAATGTTCTTTGTGAAATCTGCTGCTCCCAGGACGAAACCTCCTCGGAAGGAGATGATTGCAGGGCACAGTTTATTACAATTACTTTATTTTTTTTTGTAAGCCAGCAGCCAAATGGTGTGTGGCATCAGAGGACTGGGAGGATCAAGGGTGGCAGCAAATGCAAAAGGGGAACCAGTTTCACATTAAAGTAAAAGACCCGGAGGTGCCTAATGCAGAAGGTTCCGAGCCCTGCAAAGCAGGTGTCAGTTTAGCTCTGTGGGCTAAATCACTCAGTAGGTCCTGCAGGGATTTGAGAAATGAAGACCTATTCTCTGAGATGATTTGGAGTTAGCTCCCAATCACTCTCAGAATGGATTTCTTCTCTATATGGCATAGAGATCTAAGCATTATTTTGAAGAATAAGTGGGTAACGTTAATGGACAGCACATAGAGAAAAAACATGGTGAAAATACAGAATTGCTCTGGAACATTTCAGAGATTCCATAATCTGCAGAGTGTGCACTCGTAGCTCTTCAACCACAGTGTAAAACAGTGGGTAGATGTCGTGACACATACTGAGTAACGTGTAAAAAGGAGACTGAGCTCAACCTTGGAACTGCCTCTCTACAGAAAAAGTCCTGTGCATAATTACCTTCTTTGGGGAGTGAGAGGATCGTGACCTCTCACTTCTGAGATGCCTGTGGTCCCCCTTCACCCTCCTGCCCTCCAGGCAGAGTTCTGCACTAACGATCTCTTGCAACCGGGCTGAGCTGAGAGCCACCTGCCTGGTTTCTCTGCAGCTTCTCCCTCCTGCCTCTGCCAGCTCCTGGAGCTTGTGGGTGAAACTGCACAGTGAGTTTCCAGGGCAGTTTATAGGTGACACTCAGTTTGGGGGGGGTTGTGGGTTTTTTATTTGGGTAGGGTGGTTTGTCTTGGGGTTTTTTTTTTGAGGATAGAGCAGTTACTGTGGTGAAGTCAGATCCTCAGCTGCTATGTTTGCGGTTGTGTCCCCTTCTCTGCCACTTTGATCAGCATAAATAGCTGAGTGTGCTGAGCAGGGAGAAGTGGCAGGATGGGCAGGGAGGAGATGAGTGGGTGCGAGAGGAGGAGGGCAGGATCTGTTTACACTGGGTTCACTACCAGCAAAAATTACAGCGTGAAACTGCTCTCTCAGCAGACAATTTGATTACCGAGGCAGTGCTCCGAGCACATGATTTATCCATGTAGCTCAAAACAGATATGAATAGAGCCAGGGTGCTAATGTAATAAAGTAAGAGTTTCAAATAGAAGTTGATCAGGTGTGACAAAACGGAATAAAATATAGACAGAATTAAACAAAAGTTGAGTGTTGTAGAGAGGAGTGAACTTTAAAGACTAAATAGCATAAACCATAAAACACTAGTTACATGACATACTCAAATCCGCTTGACTGTGGTTTGCCACATGACAGCTTTCATTACGTCGTTCATTTGACAAAAACAAAGAGGTGTTCTCCAGAGCCCAAAAGCAGGAGCAAGCCCAAGGTCAGCAAGCACCGGGTTTGCTCGAGCAGCAGAGCAGAGCAGAGCACAGGCCATCACCACTGGGCTGCAGAGCCTCTGGGGCATCTCACCCAGCTCGCTGGGGAGCTGCTGGGGCTGCAGCAACGACTGGCACAGCAGTTCGCAGGGTGACTTGTGCATCTGATGTAGGAAGCAAAGCCACACCTCGGCTCTCTAGCTGCCAGCTCCTGGCCTTCCCAGTTGCCATCAGAGCAATGCTTATGGAGCACTCGGGTTGGCATAAAACAAACCTTGTCAAGATATCTCTGCGTGAGATTTATGCAGAGTGAAATAAAAGTGTGACATGGACACCTGATGCGTGAGTCTTCTGTATGAAGCATGACACTTGGCAAGAGAGGCAGTGCTGAGCTCTGCAGCCCTGCCAATTCACACTCATTTGGAGTGACTCAGTCATTTTTCCTGTTGGATGTGAGCAAATATCCAGCTAAATAGCTCTGAACTTCCAGGGAGGGTTTTTTTTTTTATGCAATGAAACATTTTTCTGAAGTATTTTTTAACAAGTGCTTCTTCAGACATATGTTTTCCTTCTGTTCTTTAATCACACTGTTAGCCTTTCAAAACAAAATCAATGTGAATTTTGAACATGAATAACGAAAAGAATACTTTCTGCTTTTGTCTCCTTCTCTTACAGAAGCCCGAGGTGATTTGAGTGGTCTGGTTTTGGTCTAGCTCACAGTCCCACTGCAGGCCTAGCCTTAACCCCGGGTTCGCTCCTCAGTTTGAGCACCCAAGTCTTTGTCGTGGACAAAAGAGAAACACGATCTGATGCAAAATCAAAGATTTGCTGTTAAAATGATTGAGATCATAACAGGATAACTGAAAATTACTGTTAGGCCAGATGTAGCTGTTGCAGAAAAAGAAGGAAATGGGGAGGTGAGGAAGCTATTGAAGAAAAAATCTCAATAGAAAACAAAACCAAACCAACACACGTTAAATAATGCATCTCAATACTAATGCAATTAAGTCCTCCTGCATGGTGCAGGAGGGGGGTTGGCTGAATTTACTGTGTATGCAGCATCTTGTACGTGGAATAGACTTGCTTAGTGTGTTCTTCAGCACTCTTAAAACATTTTTGCCCAATTTCCTGGCCTGTTTTCCTTTAGCTGATCCCTGGAGTGCTTATAGTGCTGGGGTTTCCCAAAGTCACCCTGTGCCCCTCTCTTGGCCTGCACTGAGGTTACACTGGGGTCAGAAACACTGGATCCTGCCCAGACTCACCTCTCATTCCCATGTCTTTCCACATTACGTATTTTTTAGGAAAATAACCTGTATGGATCTTTATGGAAAATGTAGAAAATATGGGAAAACTCAAGCTGCTTAACAATAGCCACTTGGTTACTAAAAAAAGTGCTTGTTAGAGCTCAAAGCAAAGCTCCAGCCAGGGCAGGACAAGTCCAGGCAAAGGCCGGAGCTCTGGGGTGGCACAGAGCCTGGAGCAGGCAGCAGCAGCTCTTCACTGGCATCCACCAGCACACCATTAAACAAGTCAGCAAGAGCTCTGCTGCCTGCTTCTGAGAGGACTGTCCAGTGCTTCTGCCTGCCCTACATGCATTTATTTAGACTGATGCTAGCACTGATGATAGTAGGAATAATAAGAATGTGATAAGAGTATTTTTCACAGATTTTTGCAGAGATGTAAGTGAATATATATGCTTTTTTAAACTCAATTTGTGAAAGAAGGCTGGGGTTAATCCTTCGGGTGTAGCAACTGTAAAAACAGTCAAGGAAAACCAGGTCTGAAATAGCAAAAATGCCATGAGAAATTGTTATTGATCATCTGAGTGGCTCTTTCAGCATCGATCACGTTGAAGTTACAAAAGGAAAATCAGTCCTGTTACAAGCAATATGATGTCAATATGGTTGTATTCCATAATCCTAGTGCAGCTACAACTGCCTCAATATGGCTGTATTTATTCCATAATCCTAGTGCAGCTACAACTCCCTTGCACCACTTGTAGCTGGTATCTACAGCCATGTCTACACAGCTGCTTTAGGGACAAACCTGTGTCTGCCAATTTGTTGCCATGGGAATTTTGCTGTTAGGAATTTGGTGCACCCAGTCAAGCTTCTCTTCCTGCTAGTCCTGAGAGCAGTCTTGTCATAGGAAGGTTTAACAAATTCATATATACATAGAGACTACAAATATGAAAATGATGAAGTGGAAGCACCTGAACCTTTGGAGAGTTCCTGGTGGGAGTGTGAGGATTTCCACACTATGGAAAACTATGAAAGTTAGAGACCATTTAATAACCTTCTGAAGTCCTTACAGCAGTGACTATCATCTAGTTAACTGCATTGAAATGTTATCATTTTTATGCCCTGTACACTGTAAATATGATATGAAAGTATGTGATTTTTATGTGGGTTCTCTTTTTGTCTGTATCAGTTCCTAGCACTGGCCTTTCATTAAGCATCCAGATGAGTGTGATAGGACAGGAGGGTGTCACAGATCCATGGAGTTAGCAATGTGAGAAATCAAACACATTGCAGCCATAATGGGCAGGGTGAAACTTGAGTCTCCTGAACACAGAACCTTTTTGCAGCAGATTTTCTGAGGCCTGGTGGAGGAGAGCATGTGGGTAAAATGAGATTGTAGAAACTTGAACCTTTCCAAAGTAGGGTGAAATTGTGTGAAAGACCAAAATCCATGTGATAAAGCCCAGCAGGTTCCATGTGCCAGGGCACGCCGGGAGAGTACACAAATGCAGTTGTGTTTCCAGGCTTTCCACTAGGTGTAGAAAGATGTGAACACAAGGCTATGAAATAATTTCAATACCTACTAAGGATGTGATCCTGTTATTCACTGACAGCTGTATAAAATCAGGCTGGTGACAAATTCTTCTCCATTGTTTTATTTAGATAAAGAGTTCAATAATTAAACTTTGCCAGTGGAAGTCAAATTTCAGTTAGTGAGAGAGAAAGTGCAGAAACAATCATTTATTACACAATATCATGCCAGTTCATTTTCATAGAAAATTATTTTGGTTATCTTAAAACTTAAGCTTTAATGTCTTTCTCCAGACATTTAAATGACTAAACGGTCGATCATAACAGAAACACTTTTAACATGTTTTTATTGTAAGTGAAGGTTGGATTTTTTTTTTCCTGTTTTTTTCTCCATGTTGTTTCAGAAGATCTTCCCTGCTAGATAAGTGAAACACAAGGAATTGGTCTTTCTAGAGTTAATTCAGTATTTTGCAGGGAAATGGCACCAAAAATGGTGAACTGCTGAGAGACCAGAGGAGCCTTTTCCTAAGCACACAGATTCTGGCTCACAAAACAAGTCTTAAAAAGAGTCATTTTAATTAGTGGATTTTTATTTTTTTAAGCCATATAGTGAGATTGTATGGGATTGCAGAGTAGGGCTAATCATTTGTGCTGTGGGTGTCAAAAAAGCAGTTGAAATTAACATAATTAGATGCTGAATGTTAAATATTTGTGATATATTAATGAATTATCTTTAAGAGGTTGTAAGAGTGATGAAAACAGAACAACACCAAGGTGCAGATTACTAGTGTTCTACACATCAATGCTGTAGGCTTTCTTTGAAGTTACCTAGTAAAGAAAAAATAAATAGAGCTTGTTGCTTGAACTGCACGTCCTCTGGAAATACCTTCCAAGGCTTCCATTTTTACATAAGTAAAAGTAGTTTGAAGGAAAATCTGATTTGTACCTTGATCTTCCCTGGTAAAAATGTTTCTTACAAACCACTTCAGGACAGCAGTTGCCACTACTCCGTAGATGATATGTAGGGAAATGTCAGCACTGACCATATGATCATTTTTTTTAGGATTTTTTAGGACTATAATGATTTCTACAAGAGCCACTCCTGCTTACCTCAGATTGCACACTTCCTTGACTTCACTTCTCCTGAGGCAGCCACACGACCTAACTGAACTCTAAATGTATTGGCAGAACTTCAGCAAACATATTCTAGCACTTTGTGTATTATTTATAACACTTCCAAATACCCAGGGATCCCTTTGAGGTTTTCAAGTGACGTGTCTGAACCCAAATCAGTGTCTGTAATTTTTTGAAAGATATCCTCATTGTATCCAGAGCAGTGAAAACTGGATTATAGGTGTGCTTGGTATCAGCTGGTACTTACCTGAGCACAGCGACTTGTTCAAGCTGAGTGGCTCTTAAACTCTTTTTTTACCTAACAATTGAACATTCCTCTAAGTACCTAAATTTTCTTGCCTGTTTTCCTCGTAATAGACGCTGTATTTGAGAGGTGTTTGGCTCAAACCAGTCATTTATTTTGCAGATCAAATAAACAAGCAGTGCCTTTTTCACCCCTTCACGCCAGCAAAGCACACTTAGAGCAACACGTGCAGGACTCACAGATGTGAAGTTCATTTATTTGCAAGCATCTTGGCTCGTGTTAATTGGCAGCTGAGGATGCAGCCTGTGTCATCCCCAGCCAAGCAAGTCTTGAATTGAGAAATGGAGTGACAGGTTCTGTGCCTTGAGCTGGAAAGGGAGAACTCGGTGCTCTTTACACTGAAGTTGCCTTTGGTGACTCCTGTCACCTTCTGTCATGGATTTGGAAGGAGAATGATTCCTAAGGCAAAGCTGAGGAAGGTTTCCCATGCGTAAGGAAGTGTAAAATAGGAAGCCTGAAACTCCTGAGCTTGGTGTGCCAAAATGAGAAGAGAGAATTAAAATCGATGTATGTCGTGTATCATGTCACAGGCGTATCTTGATTGGTTCTTGCTGGTCTGTGTGAGCCCAGAAGCAGCAGTTCTGCTCCATCTCAGGGCCACACTTGTGTGTAGATTTCCTCAGAGCTGCACCATCTCCTTGGCATCAGCATCTGTTCCAGCAGCACCTTTTCGGGCTGCAAGTGGTAAAGTATTTCCGTGTGTTCTAGAAGGTAACCCATCATGTTTGTGAAGGAAGAACAGGAGTTCGAGGTAGGGGGCATAGCTGTTGTAGTTGACATCAGTATGTTTACAGCAGTCAGGAGACAAGTTGAAGTGAAATCAGAGTTTGCCCTGGCTAGCAGAGTGAATAATACTGCAATGCTTTAATTACACAAGTTAGGTAAAGTTATCAAACTAACGTGGAGCATCACTTGCTGTCTCAGGATAAATAGATAGTGAAGAATTTGTTCTTCTGCTGAATAGGAGAAAAATGAGAAGCATATTGTATTGGTAGAAAAGGTGATATCTATCTCAGAAACACCTCTGGGACTAATGAACTGTCTCTTTTCAAGCTGAAATGAAGACATTTCATTGAAAAAGTATAAAGCAAAGCTGTGGCTTCACTTGTCTGTGTCCCTGTTACTCTGATTATAACTTGCCTTTTATTATTGTTTTAATCATCCTGATCAGTATGATTTTAATCACAAAATGTCAGCGTGAGGGAAGTGGTAATCTAGAGGTTTTTATGTTTCAATGTCACCTTTGTCAATTCCTTTGTAACTAGCATTTAAAATGTCAGTATCGACCCTGTGCTGGGCCAGGTGAGCAGGTGGAGTAAAGCAGCACTTCAGTACTCCTGTTTGCAGCTCACTTCCTCATCCAAACCTATTCTCCTCTGACACCTTAATGATTTATTTTTTTATTTGAAACACATTCGTGGATCTCAATATGAACATTCTGGTGGATAAATAGTTTTGTATTATTGACACCTGTAACTCGCCCTGGCAGTTGGAGACAATTTTCTATGCGTGACCAAAGGTAGATATTGGTCAAACATCTGCAGTATACATTTGTAAGTTAATTTTCGAGCCATTTTTCTAACATTCCAAAACCTTTCCTGAAAATGACCAGTAGAGACATTGATGTTCTCAGTGTCTGATGAAGAAAAACTTTATTTCATCATTTACCTTTTATTCCAGATTACATTTGAACTAAGATAAATTCAGCACGATTATTCAGAAATGTAAAGGATTCTTCAGTCCTGGTTTGCATTCTTAGTTTCAGCACAACAAAGATAAACTCTGAAGAAGAGGAAGCACAAAAAGGATGCATGAAATGTGACATCTCTTTAACATTGAGAGAAAACAATTCCCTCCATTGAGTGCTTTACACTAAATGCAAAATATTGACACAGGCCTATTATAGCAAACAATAGTCCTCTTTCAGAAGGGTAGTTTTATAGAAGGGGTAGTATCATGTGAGCTTATTAATATTTATGAAATATGATAACAGAAAAAAAGGGAATTGGGATAGTGCTGCTATCTTTATAGACCCTATCCATTTCAGCTTCAAAATGTTTTTCATTTCACACATCAGACACTAATTAGCAAATATCTAATTAGTGTTAGAAGAGTAATCGCTCATGGGAGTTGTTGAGGCTTTGAGCTTTCATGCATGCAAAAATAGTGCCACTTTAGGTACATTTGTTAAGGTACAGTAACTTCAACTTTTATTTCTCTCTGAACTGCATGAATTAAAATGAAAAGCAAAATTAAGCTCCAATAATTGGGGGTGGGAAAATGACTGTATTCATGAAGAGTCAGGCAAGACCCAGCAAACTTAAAATACAGGTGTCTTGAAACTTTTGCAGATGCTGGTGCATTCAGGAGCCAGCTGAGAATATAACATGAATTTGATCTATTTTTACTTGCCAGGTGAAAAGCAATCTGCAAGGTTCCCATTTACAAAATACATAACTATATACACCCTACGTCAGCTGAACACACAATACAGCTAAGGATGGAATAATCAAAATGTTAAAGGAATTCTCCCATTTGGAAGTTTTATAGTTCAAGCACCTCACGCTGATACATTTCCTGTTATGATAGTTAATTATTAAGTTATGTGGGGTTTATTTTGCATTTCTCTTTTATGAGAGGCATGAATTCGATACACACAGTCTCCTTTGCTAGTAATTTTGTCACAGAGCAGATGAATGCACTCTAGCTGGAAACACAGATAGTGCTCAGTGTACAGCATTGTGCTTCTGTCAGCATCACCATCACAAATTACAAACCAGCTCGTTTTCATTCCTGGGCTTGGCAACAAACTTCTGAGCTGACTACAAAATAATACAAGCAGGAGCCTAATTTTGAAAAGAACCATACTGTAGGAAACGTATGAAAATAATGTGAACAATAAAATACTTATATACTCTTTAAATATGCAATAAATATTAAAAGGAGCTGGAGCAGTGAAGAATTAGATCTCCACTGAAGTGATTTCAGTTTCAGGGTTGCAGTTGCACCATTGTGTTCTCTCCAAATGATGCAACATTTGCACAATACCAACTTGCCATACTAACCAGGATCAGGTTCTGACACAGCTGAGCAATTGAGTCATCTATTTTGGTGAAGGAGCTGAATGGAAAACAGGTGTAAATAAATAGGGTAAAGGCTGGATGTGCTTAATTTACTTATTTTTGTTTCTGTTCAGGCATCCAGATCTGCATGGGGTTCACACCTCTGTCCCAGGTTCAATATTGAAGGGTCAGATAGGTCAACAGCACCTGCTGTAGAGCAGAAAAGTGACTATCAACTGTTCACTTCAATGTCAGCTTTTTAAAAACCTTTCCCATTACACTGCTGAGAAAAATATTTATTCCCCATATTCAATCCCAGTGATCATTTATTTACTTTTAATTTTATGTTGCTTTCTGTCCTGGCCTCTTTTCAAAACCACTGCCTGTTCTGCAGTGTGGATCACTGAGCAGAGCTGAAATGTCTAAACATGGGAATGAAAATGTGTGAAAATAAAAAGTGCCTAGATTTGTATGTGAGGACTTAATCCAAATGTTGGCAAATAATGGAAAGTTTAGAAAGAGACCTCTGGAAAACGAAGGCTAGGAGATGGTATTTCTCTGCATTCAGTCTGTGAAAATGGAAAAATTAGTGTATTTTAGGGAGGCTTCCATTCATGGCTTCACAGCATCATTGGAAACGGGCTGGTTTGCACTGGTGTGTTCTGGGAGCTAACAGCACATCTTCTGCACCACCAAAATGCTGCACAAAGAGTTTGCAGAATGGCAGTTTTCCAGATGTTGTCACTTCTCTCATTCCAGCTCCTGTTCTCAGCACTGATACTTGGCTTGTAGTAGCTGGTTGCAAAGGGTTAATTAGTCAGTGTGGTTATCTCCAATTGTATAACACTGATGGAGAGCGAGGCCTGCAGCAAATTTGAGAATACAACCTACTTTTCCATACTCTGGTTTGTTTCTCTAGTCACTTGTTCTCACTACCTTGTTATCTGTACTAGAGAGAAGAGTTTTTGAACCTTACTAAAATATTCAAGTATATACTGCTGGGTGTAGGCAAACAACCTTGATTTGCAGGTTTTTCTTTGTTCTGAAGGCTGCAGTTGGTCAGGAACTGCCACATAATAAGGTAGAATGTACAGAATACATTTTAGTATTTAGATTTTTTTTAATAGGAGTGTGTTTAATAGATGGATGGAAAAATTCAACACAGGAGAGTTTTCTTGTGCTGAATAATGATGTGTTTAATCGGGCTGTGGATTTTATTGTGTTTATTTAAACTTGAGGGGGAGCATGTTTGTCAGGACAAGAATTTTGTCATACTTTTGAAGAACGTCTGTCCTAAAATACTCAGAGGTGAAAGAAGAATCAGTTGGTAGTGGGTATTCTGTTGTGCTCTGTCTGTCTTCCCTCCTCAACGACTGAGCTGATCTCTCTGTCAACCTGAGTGTCCTAATTTATAACTCAACACCCTTAGGCTTTATTCCTGCTCCCCTTCCAAGTAATTGACATGTCAATGAAAATGGAGAGCAGCCCCCCATGGGTAACAGGGATACTGAGACTGCTGCTAGCTCCTCTTCAAAGGCTCTCTGGAAATGCCTCCAATTGATCCATCCCTGTATGTCAGCTTTTAGCTTGTGTCAATCCAGGAGCAAGGCAGGGCTGTTTAATGTAAGGCCTGGTTTGGTTTGTTTTCCAACCAACAGGAGATGTGCTCCCTACACAAAAGTTTATTTTTTCCTATGGATTTTTTTTTTGCAGCTGAATAACAAGCAAAATAATCATCGGTATTGTTGAATCATACAAGTCAAACTAAAAAGAATAATAAAGAATACCTTCATTACTCATATTTTTCAGCATTTGTAGGAAGATTTCTGACTTAAGCAGATGGAATAAGTTAAGCAGATGGAATCAGGCTGGTAAACATCAGCTGATGGTTGTGCAGGTGTTTGACATCTGTCTCAAACACTGTGTGGTATTTCCACACTGCCTAATTAGCGAGGTCAAAAATCAAAGATGTTTATAATGCAACAACAACCAGATACTAAGTATGAATCGTAAGCAGATTCTTGCCATCCCATGATGATTTACTACTCGTGGGAAAACTTCATCTCCGCGTTTTATTTCAGTTTTCTCCTTCCTATTGTGAAGGTACACTTTACAGAAAAGGTATTTTGTGCTTGAAGTAGTGACACGTTTAAGCTAAGAAGGAAAAAACATTCTTTTGGGTTCTTCCTTTACTGTGCTGCCTATTTTTCAGGCTCATAGTCTTCTGTTATTAACCTTTTCTCTGTTGTAAAAAGTGACTCTGTAAAAGCATTTCCATAAATTTCAAGACCTTTTCTAAGTCACTTTGGGGTGTGACTTCACCAAGGAAAGAAGGTCATTCCTTTGACTCCACTTTTCAATTTGGATTCTTGAGAAAGCTGGTTTTGAATTTTTCTACTTGTCTTACATTAAAAGTCTTTTTTTTTAAAGTCTCAGAAATAAGTGATTTTCTATTCCAGAATTCTATGAAATATCATTCAGGTTGTAGAAATTCTGTCATCATATTATTTCTTAATCAAAAAATGGGACATACTCCCTATTAACAGAAAACTGAAAAGATGAAACACAAATGCTGCTTTAAAAAAAAAAAAAGAATTACAACTAAGTCAGGGTCATGAAATAACAGGTGTCTAATTAGTAACAGGTGACAAACTTGATAAGGAATCTGGAGCAGCTGAATGTTATTCCTGAGATAAATATTTCTTCCATGTTCAAAGCTGCTGATTTAAAGTGTGGATCCATTCCACAAAATACTTTGTCTCACCTAGTTCATAACTGGAACAGGTAAATGCAATTTAGACAAGCATAGGAAGCAGCAAGTGTAATTTAAAATACCTTCTCATTAATTAGATTTGTCTCATAATATTCCTATTAAATAAGTAAATACCCTTGATCCTCATTATTGAGAGATCAGGTAGCATTAGCAAATACACTTTTATTTCAGCAACAGATTTTCAAGCTTCTCATTTGACTGGTAGGGTCTTTTCTAAATCAGTAGTTCCTGATCTCCCACGTCATTTAATCGCTTTATTTTCTGTTTCCTCTTGTGTAACAACAATACAATATGCAAATTCAAGACAAAAATGCACAGTTTTTTGCCACTTGTGAGATAGAAAAAATGCAGCCAACTGTGTTGTACTGTTTTTAGAAAAACTTCTCACTGTGTTAGATGTTTTCTGTATGCAGTGTAAGCCACTGGCGTCAGGAAACCAGCGAAAGGGGCTCTTAGGATGCTGATCCAACCCCAGAGCTTCCTGAGCCTGTAGGTGACTGTGCTAGCAACAACACTTCAGCTGAGCTACACTTACTTCTGCTTCTTCTACAAACCCAGAACTAAACTCTTTTGCAGAAGTATATGGGGTATCACATACTCAACACACAAAGAATTTTTTTTGCAAAGCAAAATGAAAATGGGAGGAATTCCAGTCCGTTTGTAGCCACATGATAAATGGATTTGCAAGGATCTGTATGGGGTTTAGGAGACCCTCTTAAGTCACATCTCCCTTATAAATGAATTATTTATATGTATATATATTATAACAGTCAGTCTCCAATAATGTGCTTTTATTTTAATGTAAATGGTAGTGTATCTGTTTGTTATCCCTGGATGTGTTGACTTTCCTGATCAGAAGTACAACCAGGTGGCACCATCTTTTCCCAGCACTTTTACTTCCCTTTGAATGAGAGTGGCTCATTTGAAGTTTGCAAAAGGCATCTCCATATGGAATTGGTATGATTTCGTGTTGTGATACAGCAAGGAGACTTGCTAGAAATTGCCTGTTTCAGGCTGATGATGCAAAACTAGACATCTGTTAAATTAACATCTATCTAACATTTTTGCCTCTCAGTCAAATGCATTCAAAAATTGAAATCGTTTTTAGCTGTCAAAACAATCTGTCACAAGATATTTATTTTTTTGGTATAATGGGTTACTTAAGGAAAGCAGCATATGGTAGTGTGAGCTGCACCTATGTTGCAGCTTTCCCAGCTCTGCACTACCTACCAACTACTGGAAAATGTACATACTTAGAGGGTGACATTTGAAAATTTAAATACATAGAACTCCATACTTCTTAACCTCTTGGATCCCATTCTAATAGAACTCTGTATCTGTTATCCCATCGGATGCCTTTGTCATTTGTGTTCCCAACAAAACCAAAACCTCCAATTCTAATGTTAATTTTGGTGGAAAATGTAGAAAAAAAAAAATTCACCCTGACTTTTTGTCTCAATCCAAAGGCTGAGAAACACTTCCCTGCAATAAATGGCAGTGTGAACAAGCCTGTAGTCACCTGGAGGTTTGGTTCTCTGCTTAGCTGAGAGCACTCCTGACCACACACACATTGGAGATTGGCCTGTCAGCCTCACCTCTATCCCTGGAAAGGTAATGGAACAACTTGTCCTTGCTGCCATCTCTAAGCATCTGGAGGAAAGGAGGCTTATCACAAATA
>WYEA01008599.1:0-27539 GCA_033558465.1 Alcedo atthis | reverse complement strand
CCCTTCAGGTAGTTGTAGAGAGCAATAAGGTCCCCCCTGAGCCTCCTCTTCTCCAGACTGAACAATCCCAGCTCCCTTAGCCTATCCTCATAGGAGAAACTCTCCAAACCCTTCACCAGCTTCATTGCCCTTCTCTGAACCCTTTCCAGTATCTCAACATCCTTCCTGTAATGAGTGGCCCAAAACTGGACACAGTGCTCAAGTAGTCAGGAAAATACAGGCCATATTTAGAAATGGGAAGGTGCTTCTTGGTCATAGTCTAATTATTTGTTAAAGAAAAGGTATTTGTATAACTAATGGGAAACAACAATCCAGATGCACAAGTAGCTATTTCTCTTAGTCTTCATGGTAGGGTCAACTGTCAAACTGAGCAGGTAGAATCCTAGTCAGTTAGGAAATGCTTAGCATTGTATTTAAAAGTGTAAGGGAGTTGCCTTTTATATATACCAAGTATGCTGTATTTTCCAAATGAGAAAAATACAAAAAAAACCCCCCAACACTTTAGCCTAAAGAAAACTTTGACCTTTGGGAGACTTTTTTTTTTTTTTGGAGAAGATTTGCATAGGATGGAAATGGGCATTTTCATGTTAGTGCCACCATAATTGGAAGCCCTGATGTGACAGTTAGTTGCTGAAGAAATATTCAATAACTGTTTCTTCTGGAGAAATGCAGGACTGTAGTCAGCTGTACCCAGCAACTATTACCAGTCTGCATACCCTGAACTGAAATTGTCAATTTATTCTTCTGTGCCCAAACAAAGGTTTAATAAAGTAGCTGGAAATGAGCCAAGTTCTGCTTATATCAAACTCATTATCAGAGTCACTTTTACTAGTCAAGGTGGTATCTTTGTTTTCTAGAGACACAGGTATGAACCTTGCTATGCTAGAAATTTGCTTTCTGATGTTGCTACGAGTTATTTTTACTGTCTCTGTTTAAAATTTCCTTTGTAGGGATATATGACCTCTATGTGTCATGATAGCATTTCTTGCACTTCCTTTTGAAGCTAACTGAGGAACAGGATTCTACCAAATAAATACCAATCTATTACTGCAATTCTTACAACCCCTTTTTAAATATTGAATAGGGTCAAACTATAAATTAATTGGATTTTTTTTGTGGTTGTTAAGTCCTAATAATACCTGCTTATTTATAAAAACCAAGAAAATTCAAGCTAATATTTGGGCTTTAATTTTAGTCACTATATTTCCCATAAAAATAGAATAGGACACACATTTGCATTTATTTTCCAACCTAAATACAAGCACTGGTGGCAAATGAACACCTCTTTATCACAAACTACTAAAATATGATCTTGAAAACCAAAATTAGATGTGTATTTCTACGTGGCTGTTTATAAGGATGATTTTTCCAAAATAGTAGAATTATGGATGCCTTGTATAGTGAGAACTATTTAATTGCTACAAAACTCTAGAGGGAAGATAATAAGGAATGAACTAAATATTATGCCTGACATTCTCATGAGAATGTGAATTTTTACATGAAATGTAAAAAGGTGAGCTTTTGTGATGTGAGTGCTTAGGTGAAGCATACCTGAAACTTGCTTGAGACTTGGCAAGGAGCTCTCTTTTTTGTATGGGGAATTTCCACTAATAGCACTAGGTAAAGTCACTGTATTTTGTGATGGTTGCCTTAATTTTCCCTAGCATAGAAGAAAGAAGGTTACACTGAGGAGCATGTAGAGCTCAGCTTTCCTATGTGTATTCTGTCACTTGAAGGAGCCTACTGTCTGTATAGTAAAATCCTATAAAAGCTTGCAGTTGAGCAAATGAATGAACCAAGATTGATTTTCTCTAGCTATACCTCCCCTCTGTTTCTACACAGCTCAAGAAAAAT
Source organism: Alcedo atthis (assembly GCA_033558465.1). Taxonomy (NCBI): domain Eukaryota; kingdom Metazoa; phylum Chordata; class Aves; order Coraciiformes; family Alcedinidae; genus Alcedo; species Alcedo atthis. The sequence goes on along the minus strand of WYEA01008599.1, from coordinate 25,685 downwards.
GGAAATGAAGTCCCAAGTTAAAAACCACATATTCAGTGTGGTCTGGGAAAGAAACCCACCTCATTTGATTAAATAGATTCTATACTTCATTATTTGAAATTAAAGCTAGTGTTATACTTTTGTGTGTGTGTGTCCTTATTTATTCTCTGTGAAAACAAAGCTCTACTGTGTCCCACATGCCTATAGAACAGGCATTTGCAAAGAGCATTTAAGAGAGAATGGCACATCAAATAGGAACTGAGAACTATTACTGACAGATTGTGTTATGAAAATAATCATATTCTTTAGATGTGAGCAGACCGTATCAGTATGGCTGAGCAGGATCTCAGAGTTGTCACACCACAGTCCAGGCTTTCTTTCCTGAGAAGACCTGTTCATTATGTAGGAGTGACAATAAGAAATGTGAATATTTCTAAACACAATCAGCGTGGTTTCTTCACCATCTTTAATGACTTGAAGCTTGCTAATGAGCTTAACTGAGAGTTATGGAAGGAAAGTTTCTCAGATGAAACAGTCAACTTCCTATTGGAACACTGCAGTACTTCAGCATTTAGATGACTGGAATGTGACTTTCACTTTTCTTGCAGACAAAATTAAATATGGAAGGAATGTGTTTGCAAAATCAAATTGCAGTGTGTCTTGAGATAAAAAATGAACTACTCTAGAACTGTCATCCCACATACATCAGTGTTGTCAGAAAGAGTTAGTGGTTGCCCTTCAGTTTCATCTTGTTCAGTACATCAGCGTTGGGGGTCTTTTTGGCATGCAAAACATGTCCAATCAGTCAAAATAATTCTGAAGTTGTCTGAGAATAAGTAAGCACAACTTCATTACAGTTATCCATTTTTTGATATTTCTTAACTGTCCAGCTGACGATAGCTTCTCTCAGGTACAAATGGTACTGTGCTCATCAACACTAAAAGCTCAGTGTGAGTTGCTGTACTTCAAAGATGTTGAGCTGGAGAGGTAAAACAATAACAAGTGGAAATTAAAAGCAGTAGAATTATACAATGTCTTTTTTTTAATAGGTCTGAGGGATGATGTAGTTATGTAGCAATGAAAAGTTACAGCTTCTAATGCTTTTTTATATGAGACAGTGAAATCCCATCTGGAATTTCAGAACAAAGAGTGAAGCACCTTCACATATTGGAGACCACATTATACCTTCTCTCCATCTCTGTAGCTAGTATTTCTATAGCTCAGTAGTTTATAGAATATATGATTCTCCTTTGGGAGATCATGTGGCTTTCAGAGGAATTTAAGGGATTTAAACACTGCAGCTTTAACCTGCTTTGGAAAGCTTTGTTTACTCATAGCTCAACATTGAAGTCTGGGCCATATGTTTTCCAAAATTTATCCTAGTGCACCTGCTGCTAGGGTTTTTCAACCATACCATATTAAAAATTAGTTCCTTCCAGAGCCATGTTAAGACAGTCTTTGTTTTCTGTCGGATGGAAGAGCAGCAATGAAAGAATTTAATGTAATATAGGGAATTTTCTTGTGTTTCTACCACTTAGGGTGCTACAAAACCAGAGTATTTAAGACTTGCAGAGTGACAAGAAATAACCTAGCTCTGATGGACTTCATAGCAGCTTTCTGTTGAGACTGGGAGTAGAGATAGACACACAACAAAATGTGGGTTTTATTGAGGAATTTAAGAGTTAATATTGAAGTTCTGAGAATTTCAAGTCAGTGAGAATATAAGATGGCTTCTAGGGATTGAATTTGTATTGTTCTTTACTGCCTTTCCACTGGACTGTTGTTCACATCTACTGTGACATCCAGCTGAAGGTGATTCGAATGTTCTGCTTCTATTTGCTAGTCAGCGGCTGTCATCTCAAAGGCTACCACTGTTGTCAGCTTCAACTGAGTGGCTAGTGGGTTAATAAGAGAGACTGAAATACTGTCTGATACAGACAGGTGGTCTTTCCAAATCAGGCTGAACTGGTAGAACAGCAGAGCGAAGTGTGAGTTTCCACTGTCTGCAGCTCAAACACTTTGGTTTCCAGAGCTGTCAGTCAAGAATATTTCATGAGCTCCGAGTTCACTTTAGAATAGAAAAAAAAAATACTGCAAAGTTAACCATGCTTTGAGTTTTTATACTTAGCTTGAAGATACCAGCCATTTCTGAATATGCATGTGTTTTATCTAAGCACCATATGGTTTTGCTGACCTATGCAATGTTGATATTTCTACCCTAATTTGTATGTGTTTCTTTGTGCAGTGCCTGTTTTACTTGTGGGAGAATGGCTAGAGTGCTGCTGAGTCAGTGCAGCTGGGATAAGGATTTGACCTACTTTTTCTCTCTTATTGGGACATCCATGCATTATTGGAAGAAAGATTTAACTGCTAAAGATTATCCTTCCCATGGTAAAGTCAAGATGAGAAATAACTTCACCTATCACTGTCTTTCCATTTGCATGATATTTGTCCCTAAACCCAGCCATAAAGCAGCCTACAGCAATAATATGAGGAACAATACTATCTGAGAAAAAAATTAAAGTAGCTTTCATGTGTAGCAGTTGTTCAGCCCAAGGTCATAAAGCAAGTACTAAGGAACTAAAACATGGGCTTCAGCAAGCTATGCTTGTAATTTTGCAGTGGAATGGTGGAGATGTGTAAAGAATTAATTCACACTGTGTTATCAACTTTTAATACAAGGTATTCAATTTTAAAATAGGCTATTCAATTTTAATACAAGCTATTAAATTTTAAAATATTTTGTCTTATAGGGAGCAATAAAATATTTTTTTGTTTCACTGAGCTTTTCCAATTCTTTGACCTGCAGCACTGTGGTTACTGCATCCTCCAGTGTCCTCTTCTTTTGTCACTTGAGGTATAAGTTGACCCCACCCTACCTATCTTTGAGCTGTTGTGTTATGTGAAAGAGAAAGAGCTTTCCTGTGGGAGCAGAATAAGGATAATGAGGGACAAACCCAATGAGATGAGAGCAGTGAAGAAGCAGCCTAATCTGCTTCTGTAAGATTCAAAAGGAGAAGTCAGAAGGAAGGACATACATCTTTGAGCACTGTTGTAGGGTGCTGGGTTGGCTGTTGTAGGCATGCGAACAGCTGGTGGGTCAGGAGAGTGCTTCCTCCTCAGTTCTTTGACTAGCTACAATCTGCTCAAGATGCCAAGGAGGGAGCTGCTGAAGGTGTGGTGGATAGTGTTCTAGTCTCAGCTCTCACTGGACTTGCTGATTTCCATGCGAGACATCAGTAAGTGCCTGGAGAAATACCCTATTTGACAGGCTAGGCAGTTGCTGCTGATGGGTAGCATGAAAAATCACAAAATGGTTTCTCATTAACTGAGAACGTGTACTGCCTTTTTTAAAAAAACAAGAGCTTTGGTAGCTTTTATTTGGGTGACATTTTGATTGAATTTGCTGTAAGAACATTCTCTGTTGTTACTGAAGTGTCTCTGGTGAGCCATTCTAGCACAAAAATCCAGATTAATTTACTGGGACTTTATCTGTACAACAGCTGAATGTTTTGACTTACTGTTAGCCAGAGTAAGGGAAAGCAGACAGCATTATTGTAAATTAATTTATATCAGGATAAAATGGTATTGTTAGATTCTGAAAGCTTTCCTGTAAATATTTTATTATAATCTGCCTGAAAGTAAGAACAAGATTCCCAGTTATGTTAAAGAAGCTGTCAGTATAAACCCTAGTGGTCACGGATGTCCCAGCTAAGATTACCAGGCAGTGAGCTTAATTTCCACTCTCAAATAAAATCAGTTGCTTCTATTCTTGTATAACAAAGGTGGATTAAAAAAGCTTTAAAAGCTCTGCAACCTGCTTAGACTTTCTCAAAAGTCATTTAATAAAAGGACATATTTATAAGGTGAAGTACTATATGCAAGGTATTTAGAGAAGTTTCAAGAACATCAATGAGTTCTGCATGATTACCTGTCAAGCCCTCCCTAAATAACAATTTTCATATTTGATTAGAAGTCTGGCTAGGTTTCTAGACTCCTTTGAGTTAACTTCAGTGATAGACTCTTCTGCATATGTGATTTCTGTTTTAGACAGAAAATTGTTGCCTGTTGGCTAGAAATCACAAGCTAGATGGATTCCTTTCTGGATTACAAAAAAAAAATCTCTTGGTATATAGAGACTTTTCCTTATATTTTTCTAAATAATAAATGTGAATATTTATACTCTATTTGCTAAGATAGTGTAGAAATATTGCAACAAATAGAAATAATTTCAGTAAAAAATGCCTGAAATCAGGATGATGGAACTTCCAGGGTTCATGAAGTTACACATTCAGGTATTCTATCCACAATAACTAATTTTGCCAGAACTTAGAATCCTAGAATAGTTTAGGTTAGAAAAGAGCTTTTAGTTGTGTGGGTTTTTTTTAACCTATCACTGCCAAGTCCACTGCTAACTCATGTCACTAAGCAGCACATCTAAACATCTTTTAAATACCTCCAGGGATGGTGACTCAACAACTTCCCTGGGCAGCCTGTTTCAGCTTTGCAACCTTTTCTGTGAAGAAATTTTTTTCTAATATCCAACCTAAATTTCTCTGGAACAATTTGAAGTTGTTTCCTCTTGTCCAATTGCTTGTCCTCTGGGAGAAGAGAGAGAGGCATGGGTACTACTACTCTCTTCTAGTAGTTGTCTCAAATAGTGATAAGGTTTTTCCCTCAGCTTTCTTTTGTCCAAGCTAAAAAACTCTGTTCCCTCAGCTATTCTTAAGACTTGTTCTCTAGACCCTTCACCAGCTTAATTGCTCTTCTTTGGATGCCCCAGCACCTTACTGTCCTTCTTGTAGTGAGGGGCCCAAAACTGAAAACACTATTAAAAGTGCAGTCTCACCAGTGCCAATTACAGGTGGATCACCACTTCCCTACTCCTGCTGGCCACACTATTTCTGATACAAACTAGGATGCTGTTGGCCTTCTTTGACACCTGGGCACACTGCCAGCTCGTATTCAGCTGGCTGTTGACCAACACCATCAGGTCCTTTTCCACTAGGCAGCTTTCCAGTCTCAGATTTAGCTCTTTTATCTGATTGGCTGAAGTTAATTCAACAAAGTGACTCACCTACTGTAGTGCTGGTAGGATAGAACACCAAGATTTAGCATAGCTTGGTGATGCTGATAGACACTACCCGTTATAACCCTGGGATAGCTGTGAGGTCTACACAGCAAAGTCAATTTATTGCAGATAATACTTTCTTCTATCCTAGAAGACAGTATCATCCTGCTAGTGTTATGTCTCCAGTTCTGAAACGAGCTTCATGTTAGACTTGGCTGAGATATCACAGCATTGTGCATCCTTGCACAGTGTTGAAATATCCTTAAGATGCAATCCTGACTGACTGTGCACTTAGATCATTGCATCCTGAGTACACTGATGAGCCAAGGGAGCAAGCTTACAAGCCATCATGGAATTCCACACTGTAGAAGGGCTGACTTCAAAATGAAAAAAAAAAAAGTGGCAGAAGTACGATAGTTTGTATAGAAATGTGCACATGAAAATTAAAAAGATGACAACCATTTCACTGCTAAAGTAAATCTTGTGATCATTTTTCCTTAAGTTCATAAAAGACTATAAATTAATGATGCTAGTTGACTGTCTGCATGGAACATACAGCCCTTTGTTCCTGCCAGACTCCCAGAATGCAGCATCTGCTCTTCTCCTGACAGCAGAGTCTGACAGTAAAACCAGTGTGTCTGGCATGGGAAGATAAGTGCAGATTTTCTTCCCTGTATGGTACAGGTTTATCTGCTGGTCTGGAGACTCCCAAGCCATGTTCCTTCATTCTGGTATCTACATGGCTGAAAGTAAAGAGGCTGTTGCTCATCCATCCTTCTAGAAGATGTAATTTCATGGATTTCAACAACTTAAAACATCTCTTGGGCTGTTTGAATTTATGCCAACGTAAAGTGGTCCCAGGGCTACTGAAGTATAGAGTGCTGAAATTCAGGAGCTACTTTCCTCATGCCATGATCTTTGTGATATTGACTCTTTCTCCTAAAATGCTTTATTTGGCTAAGGATCCACAGCCTCCTCTGTTCCTATTACTCATTACTTTGGTCCCTTTGCACTGTATATCCTCTCTATCATGGAAAAGGAGCAGATATATGTCTCTTTATGGACCATTTAACTGATGCTACATTTCAACATTGAATATTGAAGTCACAAATATGGATGATATAGCAAACAATACAATATACATAATTCTTCTTCCTCACAGGAGAAATAACACAGCCAAGCAATGTAACATAAATCTTCAGCTAAATCTAGACATTTGTAAAGCTTCTCATTATCATTAGTTTTGCTCTTCCACAGTCCAGACATTTTGTTCATTCTCTGAGACTTCTGTCTGCAATTTCTCTCTAAACTCTGCATTAGATGTTATGTTTCAGTGCAGTTCTGAACATTTTGCATGTTTTATTCTAAACAAAGTTACAGATGTATCTGATAACAAGCTGTTGGATGTTGCTTCTTTTGGAAGATTTAAACATTTTGAGTGAAACGTTTTTGATGCGATGGTTGGACAAACTATAATCAGGAATAAAAATACTTGTTATTCATATTATAGACCATATTTCAAATTTAAAGAAATGCATATAGAGAATAAGGAGACTCCAGTTTTTTGTTTTGGCTGGTTGGTTTGTTTGTTTGTTTGTTTGTTTTCCCGGAAACAAATGTGCTTTTGCAAGCCTGGAGCTTCAAAACTGTAATATTGTATTTGGAAAATATTGCTACTATTTTAGTTTGAATACTACTCAAGCTGCACACATCAGGTACATAAAAAATGATAGGTAGATATGCAAATGTACAAAAAGTACATTTTGAGTTTTCTGAGTGTGAATAGTTCACATTTCCTAAAATTGTTAATAAACCTCCACAGAGCTGTCGGGGAAAAAGATAACATTTTTAAAATAGCCAAAATTTTGTGTAATGAGGAAACAGTGAAACTTACCCAGATGACATTAGGTTTTTATGCCTGAAGGGTATTTTCATCCTATCAGGAGATAATCCAGATTATGGATGCATATGGGGAAAGGAAATCTACAATGTCAGGAAAACATAATTGATTGTTCTCATCCATGGATTAATTTACATTGTCTGAAGACCCATGCTGAATTATAGTGTTTCAAAGCATATCTTATAAATAATTCATTTGATTATATATTTTGCACTGGTAACACAATACCAAATTTTAGGGCCTTTATTATTTTAACAAGATCCTAGTTTAAATTTGTCTTTAAATACACATTCAGTTTTGTACATAGATGGTGCATGTAACCATCTGCTTTTTTTACCATTATCTTGACCTCTTTTACCTCATTCTTTTTGTTCATTGCTATACCCACAGGATATGTCACCTTAAATTACCTTCTGAACTCCTAAGGGGTTGTAGTGTATAAGAGTTCATATTTGGAGATCACAGCATCACTCAGTAGAAGTTGGATGTAAAGCATGAAAGAGGCTGTATGTGCATTCTATGAAATGGTGTGGCAGAATTTCACCAGGAAATACTTAGAATTTAATGAGAAGGAATGACCAGTGAATGAATCCAAAGAAATGTTAACACTGTTTAACAAAGAATGTTTTAATTAACAGTTGTTGACTTTTAAAACTAACCTCTTATTTTAGTTGTTTTAGGGAGAGATATCAGATTGATGTTTTTGAAACATGGCATATTTAAATGAGATTACCATGTTTGTGCTTCTTTTGCTAGTGATGAATTTAATCAAAATAAGCATGTGCTTAGCATTCCACTGTTTCATAAATTGTTGACTGCAATTCAGAGGTCTTACAGTGCAACTGGGAAAATTAAAGGTGTTCAAGTACTAAGGAAAGTACTAGGTTAGGAGTCTGCTTGAAAAAATAGGGAAAATGTATAGGAAAAAAACATGTGGATAATGGGTTATACTATATGAGTATAATTCTGTGCTGACTTACATTCTAGAGTAAATAATCCACATCTGTTTCATGATGATTGTAGTTTGGTATGACCACAGCTAAATCTAGATGTTTAAAAAACAGATATTATTTTGAATTGGTTAGAACAATATTTAAGTTGTGTAAGTAGACTGAATGTTTTGGTTCTGTTTTATAAGTAAGATTAATATTTTAGGATAAAGTGTAATCTATAGATATATTGTGATTACTGAAGATACTAATATAACTTAAAATACTTAACATCCTTTTGCTATGAAGTTTTTATTAAAAGTTGATTTGTAGCATTTTTTTTTAACACAATGTAACTATGCAATGTTAGAAAATATGGTTTCAATTCACCTTTCTCTGCTTTTTTAGTGAAACATGTTATCCAATCTGTAAGTTTAAGTAGATTCTGCAGGGGTTAGTTTTTTTTCTTAATATCATCTAAGGCCAAAAAAACTATGAAAGGAACAGCAAATATGGCTCATGACTTTATGCAGTACTTTCATTTCCACAATGAGAATTTATGCTATATTTTAAGGAGCTTCTTGTGTTATATTTGCAATTTAAATTAGCTTATCCCTAAATTTTTGTTCTATTATGTAATATCTTAAATTACAAGAGAATCTAATAAGTAATGAATCCATTTTGCACACATAAAACCTCTAAGTGAAGTACAGTGATTTGTAAAGTATTTATAATAACATATTACTGCAAGAAAACAATTAAATGAAAATGTATACCCTTTTTACACTTCAGTGGTACATTGTAGCATATTTTGCTTCACAGCATACAGTTACGAATGAGACAAGGGATTCTACTTAGTTATTTTGCCACTATTCAATGGGTGGGTCTTTTTTTTTTGTTGTTGTTTAGATTTGGCAAATGTGCTTGTAGTTGATCAGGTTCTAGTTCAAAGTTAAAAGCTACAGGGGGATCAGGTGAATCTCTGATAAAACTGTGGAGAAAGAAAGTGTAAACTCTGTTTCCGATGGAAATCGGGAGCATGTCAGTGAATCATCCTGAACAAAAAAATATGAGCCATTTTAACCCTTTGTTAACATGAGCAATCTGGAATGAAACTTTAAAGCCCAGTTCAGAGCTGGTTGTGTTCATAGCTGACTGACTGTTGCACTGTGACTTCAGCTCTCTGTCTTGGTACTTTCTGGATGGTAGAAGATCCAGCTTTGCCCTCTCAGGAAGATGGAGTGAAAATACCTCTTTACATCTATAGGATGATCAAGTGTCACCTCAAATGAGACTGTGGTCTGGGAGGAATGACTGTAGGAGTCCTTGAAACATATCACAAAATGTGTGTGAAAAACAAGTCATAGAATCATAGAATGGTAGGGGTTGGAAGGGACCTCTGGAGATCATCAAGTCCAATGCCCTGCCAGAGCAGGATAACCCAGGGCAGGCCACACAGGAACAGATCCAGGTGGGCCTTGAAAGTCTCCCGAGGAGTCTCCACAATCAATCTGGGCAGACCATTCCAGGGCTCTGTCTATCTCACAGTGAAGTTTTTCCTCACGTTGAGGTAGAACTTCCTGTCTGTGACCTTACTACCATTCCTTCTCATCCTATGCCAGGGCACAACTGAAAAGAGACTGTCCCCTTCTACTTGCCACCCACCCTTCAGATATTTGTAACAGTAATAAGATCCCCACTCAGTCTTCTCAGCCGCAGGTCTCTCAGCCTTTCCTCATAAGAGAGATGTTCCAGTCCCTTCATCATCTTTGTAGCTCACTGTTGGACTCTCTCTAGCATTTGTTTATAAAGAGGCTGACAACAAAACATGTTTATATAGTGTCAATAGCACCCTTATATAATATATCCATTGATGTCCAGCTTCTTTGTTTTGAGTTTCTGTTCCACCAGGGGGTCTCAGTGCAGGAAATGCTGTACAGTTGCCAGAAATTATTTTTGGCTGTGATCTTGCAGACATGACCATGTAGACAAACTTGTCAAAGTCCAACATTCCACATTCACAAAGAAGGAAGTCTCATGAGTATGCAAAATCCTAACAGGCTCCTTTTGAACCATACAAATCAACCTAGTATATGGTCCTATTATTACTTCTGTTCCCAAGTCATTGATTGTGTCATAAATGGGATACTAGAGTGCTCAGATATTAGGTTGATATATTTGGCTGCTGCTTTGTAATGACCTTAACATGATGAGTGTGCCTGAGATTTTAATGAGCAATTTGTTTATACGATTGACTCTTTAAATGTATGTAATATGTGTCACTTATAAACAATGTATAGCATACATATGTAATTTATATTAGAAAAGAGAGCTCAGTCCCTGACAGTGACATTGATACCCAAAGTACTGGCTCAAGACTGCTGAAGCCAGAGGTTAGATGACTAAAGCAGCAGTTAACAGCACATTTCTGGTATGTGTAGCTAACCCAACAATCAACAATCTTTCTGTGAATGCAACTGAAGATCAACAGTAGCTAGAAGCTGCAGGAAATGAGGGCACAGCCATATGATGGACATCTGTAAGTAGAAATAGAGGTCAAACACTAACTGTATCTTGGCCTACAATTTTAGTGACAAAACATATACTTGGAACATTGCTAACACATTTACTAAAAAAGCTTTAGAACTCGAATTGTCTCTTATTTCTGACTCATTTCAGGAATATTTTTCAAAATACTGTCATTTGGGTTGAGGATGAATTCTGTCTGCATCCTTTCTATCATGGTGGCCGCTAAGAAACTTACCTTGATATGGCATAGCATGAGTATAATCCTTACAGCTTACTGGTCTCCTATGAGCAGACAAAATTTCTAAGCAGTCTTTTACTACACCAACGGATGTAGGCAGATAAAGTAGGGAAAAGTTGGCATACCAACTTTCATCAGGAGCTAAAGATGTGTTAATAACTTAAACAGCTTAGCAGCTGGCACCTGCAAATCCTCTTCACCTGAAGGTTAGTCATCTTAGGGAGCTTCATTTCACTCACAATTTCTGTTATCGAGAATGATTTTAAAGGCCCCTAAGAAATTCTGCTTCTCCAAAAGTATGGAGTTAAAGAGCTCACTCTACTTCCTTCTTCCTGGAATTTTATTTTCAGTATTTTAAAAGATATTTAGAGTATTTACTGGAAATGTGAGCATCCTTTTCTTTCTTTTCTGTGACTTGTGCAATGGTTCAGAAGTTATATACCTCCCTTATTAGCTTTATCTTATGCATCCATTGTGCTCTAAGCTTACATCACTTTAGAGCTATGATCTTAAGCTTTTTTTTTTTTCTGCTTACAGGCCTTTAAAAGCCAGAGCTAAAACTTTATACATTTAACCTGAAGAGAAGAATTATGCATGAAGCTTCTTAATAGACTCACAACTTCAATTTCTCTGAGAGATTTACGTAGAATGTAAACATCTATGGCAAATTCAAGATATAATTCTTTTTTTAATCTTCCTCATGTTAGGGAAATCCTATCACTGTGACTTAGAATACCAAACATATCGGTGCTCCCTGATTAAGAAAGGGATAATGTCAGATATTTTATTGGCAAATCTACTTGGAGCTATTATTTATTCCTGTTTTTTGAATACCTCCTGACAAAGGGACTTAGAATTAGCATGCTTTGATCCTTGCCAAAAAAAATGCCAGGGTGAGGATCTCAATGATAATAGCCATAAATGGCTAATGAATCAAACCTGAAATAATTAGATTTTCTTATTTCTGAATGTGTATATATAATATTTCTTAACATATGTTTCTTCCTATGTTAAGCATAATGTGCTAATGTCATTGAAAATTACACTGGGGAAAAAGAATATTTTCAAATAACTTCTAGATTATATTATTGGTTGATAAGCAGAAATTGTAGGTGTTTTATAAAATGACTACATTTTGATTACTAAATTTGAATTTGTAAGTGTATTATAAAAAGTTTAGGCTGATGAATTAATATTCAACTTATTCTGTAAAATATAACTCTGTTAAGAATGCTTTATTATACAGGAATTGTTTCATATGAAATTCAGTGGCTTTAAACAAGTAAATAGGGTTGCAGAAAAAAAGACCATCACTGTAAGATGAAACACAAAAGTTCTGCAAACTCCCAGTACTGAAGGAAAGTGATAAATGAGGAGAAAATAAGGTCAATAAATTACACTTTTTTTCTTTCATGCATTTTTATTCTTATCTCTAAATGCTCATTGAGGAAATAAGTGTACCATACATAGATTCATAAATATATGGGATGCTTTTGAACAAGTTTTTTAAAAATAATTTTGCTTTCTTAATTTGAACTAATAATGGGAAAGTTTACACCAGATGTTATGTCAAACTTACATTTAAAACAAGAATCAAATCAGCTGACTCTTAGGAACCATAAGAAACTATTAACTGCCAATAATAATATATTTGGGTTTCACAGTCCCAAAGTATATTCTTATTATCCTCAATTAATTAATTAGTAATTGATCTAGTAATCGTCTAGGTGTTAGATTTAATACATTTACTTTGTGTGAGCATCTACATACTTTACTGGCCAAGTAATTATCTATCTGTATATTTTGTACTTATGAATATACACATGCGTGGGTTTGAGAAACCTTGTAGTAAGCTAGTGTGAATCTTGTCATCCTTGAACCTGTAATTAAGATGCTGGTTTACTAATTCACTTATTATAGTAAATTCTGCTAAAATTAGCCTTAGATTTATCACATTTTATTAATAAATCTTGTATTGCTGATAAATCAAACTGTCAAACATATTAATCCATGAGAGTTTCCCATCAGAAATTCCTGCAGGAATCTATTAAGACCCATGCTTGTTTAATTAAAAACAGGTGTCTGCTTAGAATAGTTAATGTCTTTTTTTTTAAAAAAAACAACCCATAACATTCTAATACCTGTTGTAAAAACCTTTGTAAGATAACGTAAGGTGTGGATGTCGGAAACTAAATGATCTGTCAATTTTGGTGCCATCTGGGTCACTTCAAATAGGGAGGTGATGTCCTCTCTCTTCCCAATAGTAACAGTGGAGAGACTTAACTAAGAGATAAAAAGCCACTATTAGAAGCAACAAAATAATGGTATTATAACAGAAGACAATTAATTGTTATATAATTTGTGGCTTAATTCGGGGAAGTTTTCTACCAGTCTTAAATTTTTCATGGTTCTGAACATTTTCTGTAATAATAAAAAAGCTTCATTAAGCTTTCTGCATTGTTATCAACTAAGAAAGGTTTATCTGAATTATGTTTCCATTAAGAAAGGATACAATAAAATCACAAAGGAAAGGAGATATGAACCATTCAAGTGATTTTACTCGGGAAGAAAAGTATCAATAATATGTCTGAGGTGATTTCTTTACTAGAATGACATGCATTTAAATGTGAGAAAACTGTAGAAACAGAACCACTAGTTTGTTTCCCTATTCTTTTGCCATGAATATAATATTTGATCTTTGAATGCTTTTTAATTTAATGTCTTAAAATTATTTTGAACCACTGCTATTCCCTACACTGTCACTAGTCTCATTCTTTTGACTACAGAGCCATTATAGGGTATTTTTATTTTAATAGGATTTTCAGACAGAAAAATATTGTCTGAATTAATCTTCCTTATTAAAGATTAAAGAAAAGTGTGGAAAAGTTGGGTAAGAAAAAAAACAACCTCAAAAGATCAAAAAGATCTCTAGTAAACCTTGAAACATACATAAAGCTGTTACACATCTTACACTATTTGGCTCTTCCAGTGCCTAGATTCAGGTGTTCATTGGGCATTGTCTAGGGGAAGGAAAAAGTGAGCCAGACATAGCAATATTATGTTTAATGTAAGCCTTTCAGTTTGGAGTCTTATATAAAACTTTCTGATATGTAGATATTTTCTTCAACAAAATTTAGTATTTGATATATAAGATTATACCATGCCCCCAGCAGTTTAAACTCACATTAGAAAACTCTAATTAGAATAATCTAATTATTGAGGCAATTTCTGCTAATTTTACATACTGATGGGGTGAAGATATTCAGGTTTAGCAGTGGCTATGTATACCTGGGAAATATTTTTATTACACTACTACTACTATTGTGTGTTCTTCAGCACCTGAACTCAGAGACAGAAATCACTTTAAATGTAAGGAAATAAGTGAAGTAGAAAATGTCTTGCTTTAGACAGTTATTGAGGCATTGACATCTGAGTCTCACAGTGCTTTAACAGTACAGAGGTAACCACTCACATCAACCTTTCAACTACAGTGTCACTTCAAAGGTTTCTGAGAGAACCTGGTAAAGTCTGAAAGGACAGTTGGCATCAGTTTTTCAGAATTTCCTAAAGATATGGCATTAGGATGGAGAGCTCACAGCTATCTTTGAAAAAGAGTGTGGTGTGGCAGTTAAACTTTTTTTTTTTCTGGTGAAAAAGACTTTTCCCACAGAATATTCAGTTCTGTTACTTGTTTTTAAGATAAACTATGTGGACCTTATTGCTCTCTACAGCTACCTGAAAGGACACTGTAGAGATGTAGGCACTGGTCTTGTGTCACAAGTAACTAGTGACAAAACTAGAGGGAATGGCTCTAGGTTTGCCAGGGGAAGTTTAAAGTAGACAGTAGGAAACTTCTTTTCACTGAAAGGGTTGTCAGACATTGGAACATGCTGCTTAGGGAGGTGGTTGAGTCACCACCCCTGCATGTTTAAAAGCTGTATAGATGTGATGCTTGGGCATATGGCTTAGTGGTGGAGTTGGTAGAGTAGGGTTAATGGTTGGACTCAATGGTAATAAAGGTGTTTTCCAACACTGATGTTTCTGTAATTTTATGAATGTGAGTTCTATCAGATGTGTAAAGAACTTGGACATCCTCACTTCGTAAACCTTTTGAGCAACAGTTTTGTTTTCTTTATTACTGCAAAGTTACATGAGTAGTATAAATCACATTGCCATTAATAAAATATTAAAAGCCTACCAAAATAATTACATTCTATAAACGTTATTAGTGTGAAAAAGTGCTGCATGTTCATTACCAGTTTTTTTTTTCCAAATGTAGTAGTGCACTGTAAAGGCACAGAGCAGAATCTTGTAAGCATATTGAAAAGATAATATCACTTGTAAAGAAACACAGATTGGAAGAAACATTTAAATTCAATTATGGGTTCCAATGTAAATTATTTTAAGAACCTTTCTTGGTAATTTATGGAGTTGTCCTCAGATTCTTCTTTTCATTTGATAATAAACAAGGGAAGCAAACTCAATATGGTCCCAATCTTGCATGCATACAAGCCATCTGGTAAATACACATTAATCTCAGAATACCTGCTTACCCATGAATTTAGTAACAGTTTATTTGCAGTGTCACTTCCACAATAAGTTCTTTCCTCTGGATGACTGGTTTGCAATCCTGCAAGAAAGTGCATCTTTGGGGACCAGCACTTTAAGATATGACAGCTCAGTGATGACAGCACAGTTCCTATATCGCTAGGTAGAAAAATGAACAGAAAAATTTCTACTCTACTGTACTGCTCATCCATCCAGGCCTTACGTGATCAGTGAACAATGAAGTTGCACTGCTCATTTCCTGCCTTATAGGGGAAAATTAAAGTGCAAGTGTTTTACTTTTGTGTGTTCTCATAAAGAAGGTATTAGGAAGGCCATTGTTTCAGCAGTTTGATGTTAATATAGTAGTATCTTCAGAATATGGAAAAATTACTTCTGTGATGAGTTGGCTAAATTTTGAATCTGAAGAATTTTCCATCTCTCTTCTTTCATTTTTATACCTTTCAGCATTTTTATTTTCCTTTTAAATTTTCCCCCTTTTATCCTGTTCCTTCTATTTTTCTGATAGCATCTGCATTTTTTTTTTATGGAGTTTATACTTTGGCTGTATTATGTATGGTGGTGAAGTAACTAAAGACAAAGTTCTTTCTAGATTATCTGAGCTAAAAGTTGATAAAACTAAAATGTGTTCTGGCAATGTCATTTATGAATGAGGTGTTAAAAAAACAAACCATCAAAACCCAACCAACAAAAAAACCCTTCATCCCAAACCCCAAACCATGTAAACATTTTCTGTTTCTCATCTATAGTACTAATGAAAACAAAAATATTAAGGCAATTTACAAGAACATCTCGAATAGATAATGGAGTATCTTGCCAGTTGTTTGAACAACATGGAATATACCAGTCAAGCATTATCTCCTGACAAAAGTCTTTCTGGGTACTTTTTGTATGTCTTATTCCATAATTTTAATGTGTATGTGTTGATGTTTAAATAGTGTCAACTGATGTTGACATTAGTGTAGTTTCAAAGACTGGGATTTTCAATTTTCATAATTTTACTTTGCTACTGTAGTGTAGTCCATTAGCTTTTGTGTGTCACTTTGCCTTTTCTCTTTATAGTTACTGGCTTTTTTCTTTTAATGCCAGTAGGGATTTGAAAGTATTATTTAAAAGATTCTTTATTAGGCTGTGTGATGTTAGCCTGGACAGTACTCCACATCTGGTGGTCAGATTTGATTTTCTGCAAGTCATGAAGCCATCCAAACTTAATATTTTTGTCCCAGTTGGTTCTAGGTGTTGGTATAATATGTCTCTTAGTTGAATCCATATGTACAGACTGTTGTGTTAAGGAGCTGTCTCCTCAGAATAATCTGTTCCGATATTTATTTGTATTTTATGAAGTATTACAATTTTGTTAGAATAGTAAGTATTCTTGTTTTGTAGTGTACATATCATCCTGCCTTTCCACTAGAAATATTCAGAAAAGTATATTATCATAAAAGAAAAAGAAGCTACTAAAAGTTTGGGACCATGTTAGGGAAGAATAAGAAGTAAACTGGGATGTTTGGAGATCACTGGTTATTTCTGAACGGTGAAATAGAAGTGCCTATAACAAGTCATGCAGTTGTTGGTAGCATATGAGTTGCCATCTTGATATTCAATGCACTGCCAGTCTCAAGGAAGGGCAACACACAAAATGGAGCTAAATACATTTCTGCTGTAATTCCAGCTTATTGTCACTGGCTTGGTGGATTTTTTCTGCATTTAACTTAATAGACATTTGACCAGAATGAAGCCAGAATGAACCCTTGAATAGAAATACAGAGAAGATTTATATGTCAGCATGTTTTCTGCCAGTGCAGTGCTGTTACTTAGAGTGATTTTCTTCCACATTTTTCAAAGCTGCTCTGATTAATGGCCTTATTTTGTATGGAGACTACCATAATTTTTACTCCTCTCATATGGTTTGCTTACAAACAATATGCTAGAATATAGTTTGCTATTGTAAGAAGTACAGTAAAATGTGAAATAATTATGGAAGTAGGAATTGCCTTTTCAGGTGCACTTTTGCAGAGCATTTCCAAAATGAATCCATTTTTTTTGATTATTATTTGCATTCATCTACTGTGTTATAAACTCACATATGATCAATAATATTATCACAGGCTTTTCCTTCTTTCAGGTTTGTTGGTAGTTTTCCTACAGAATTTGATGGAAGCAAGTGTAGTTTAAAACTGTGTATTAAAATACATATTTTTGACACAATACCTTTTTTCTTTCCAACAAAAAAAGCATCTCCCTAAAAGAAAGTTAAAAAAATCTCAAGTAAGAACTTTCAACAATGATCAAGCAAACAAGTATCCAGATTTTGTTGCCCTGAGATTAGCTGTCATGCCAGAAAATATAATGATGGTTCATTTCATAGCTCATACAAAGAAACAATAATGTAATTAAATAATAATGGAGACATGTATCAGTTTAGGTTTATTATCCTGGATTATCACAGTCTTTTAATGCTGTGGATTAAAGGAAATGGAAGGCAATTCTATGCTGCTTCCACAAAATGATTTAGGTAGGAATCACCTCAATTTACCTCTTTTTATTATGGTTCATATTTTTAAATAGTTTTTTGAATTATTTCCAGATTTTATTTATTCCTTCTTTCTTTTAGGAATCAAACACTTTTCATTTATGGAGTGTGGCTCTTGTTTTTGCCCAGACTGATGGTGAGAGAAAAAGTGATAAATGATAGAGTAAGATTGTGTGCAGGCTGGTAGGGATGTAGTGGTTCACACTTACTGCAGTCTGGAGGGAAAATTGCCCCATAGGTAACTTTTGCCAAGTATAAAATATACAGGATCAAAATATTCACAATCAAGCCCTCAATGTCTGTCTTTAAAGTGAAATTGTCTGAATTACATGATCACAGGATGTCAGGGGTTGGAAGTGACCATGGAAAGCTTCGACTCCAAGCCCCCTGCCAGGGCAGGACCATATACTGTAATTTAATCTAGCACAGGTCACACAGGAGCACATCCATGTGGGTCTGAAAATCTTCATAGAAGGAAACTCCACAACTTCTTTGGGGAGCCCGTTCCCATGCTCTGTGACCCTTACAGTAATGAAGCTCCTCCTCATGTTGAGGTGGAACTTTCTGTGCTTCAGTTTTCATCCTTTTCCTATACTGGTGTAATTTATTATTCCTTCCCAGATGCAAAATTATTTATTTTTAGCCTTATGTGGCATAACTAGCTTAAAAGAAGTAGTTCCACCTTTCATCTCATAATTAAAATAAGGGAACATTTTAATATTAATCATTTCCCTACTATTACAACACACTGATCAAATAGGATACAAACCTTATTAAGATTTGGTTTTATTTTATAACAGTGCAGGACTATAATTGACTTTTGTCTGATCCAGGGTTTCTCTAAATCAAAAAGAACAAAGACTATTAGATAAAATAGCACAGAAACGTGTATTTCTGAATACTTTTTGAAATGCAGATATGTTACAAAACATATTTCTTTTATGTTCTGAAGTATGATATTTATAAAAAATTTCCCATCATTGACTTTTTTTAAGAGTTCACTTATCAAGGATCCCTTTGTTTTTCATATCACAATTGATAAATCTAATCCTTTCATTAAGATAAGTGAAGGCTTCCCTAAAAATAACAGTACCTGATGTTGTTTAAGAGAAAACCGTAATCCTTTTGACTGTTATAATTTTAACATAGACACACAACAAAAATAAGTAGTGAAAGGGAATAAAAATTGTTATTTCTTTTTCCCCTCCCCCAAAATACCTTTTGTTTTATGAATCAGAAGAGTGAATTAAAATAGTCTCTGTTGCCTTTGCTCAAGTAAAGTCAATCAGCAATTTAAACAACAGTAGTTTTCTATCTAGTTCAGAACATTTTAAAAAACCTCACTAATTTAATTTTTGTATAGCTTGAATAGCATCTACATTATGATCTGCAACTTGACTCTTGTTTTTTGTTTCTGTTTATGGTGGAAATACCATGTACTGCACAACTGACCTAAGTTGTAGTATCTGTTCTCATGTCTGTAACACAAGGTCTGAGCAACACAGGTATACTTGTAGTCTCCAGGGAGGTAGCAGTGCCTGATCAGTGTGCATTCTGCAGCTGTAAGTGAATTTTACAGGAGGTAACTTGGACTTGACATTCCTGCCTACATCTAAAAGCATTAACCAGAACGTTTATATTGTAGAAAAGAACCTGTGGGAATGTAATGGTGATAGAAAAATAATCTTAACAATAGGTAATTTGCAGTATGTCATACATGTGTTAATCCAAGCTAACAACTCCAGAATTCTTATCAAAGTTAAAAGAAAATATCACACAGGAAGTAACATTATTATTTGATCTGCAGCTGTCCAATTGTCTCACTTTTTACTCTAATCATATCCAGAATGTAACATAATATTTACATAGCAGACCAAAAATGGGTAAAGTGAAATACACAGACTACCTTAGAAAAAAGCAAGAGCATAACAGAATGTTGGTCTTACTACAGTTTTTTGTACATCCAAATTGTTATTTTCCCTTGCTTTCTTTTCCCAGGAATGATCCCCATTCATTAGATATTTTGGTTCTTTGAAGCTTCCAGAAAGGCTTCTCAGCTTGTCAAAATCCTTAATGTTAACATAGTGATGCAACTGGTGAGATCCAGTTTGGCATCCATTTGGATCTATGTAAGCAAACTTCTTTTGCTGCTTGAATGTGAAAAATGCATACTTTTGCTACTTACTTGCTGATTTTACATATAATTTGTTAGAAATTGTTTCTTGTATGGAGCAAACTTCAGTTGTTGACAGTCTTTATTTAATTTTGATAAAAAAACTTCATTGGTTTTAATGGTTTATTAATTACCATTGTAATTAAGAGTGTCAGATATTTTTTACCCCTACATTTTTTTTCGTAGTGGTTTATATGTATGCATTAATAACACATTCAGTTTTAAAATACCTCCTGGTAGTCTTCTGATACTAAAAAATGAGAAGCAAAAAGATTCTCAATGCTGACTGAGTCCTACAAAAACCACATTCATATTCCAAATATCACAAGTTTGTTCTGTGAGGCCCACTTTTGGTAGGTGCAGAAATTTCTAACCTAATGATACAATCTTGTACATAAAATTCACTTTAACTTCTTTGGGCATATTTTTTGGGCAATTGCATATGTCAATCCTAGACATAAACCTAGTGTGTTAAGACCAGTGGACACCATCACTGTAAATGTATTAAATTATATGAACTTTAAAGAAGGTGAGAAGCACATTGGAATACACGAGAGACTTGGAAAAGTAATAAAATTTTCCTATTTGCTTGTTACTATAAATCAAGAAAGTGCACAGCAGCACTATGTCATTTAACCTATAATCACATTTAAATGCCTCTCAACATACTTGCATGTTTACTTTTCTGACAATCATTTAAGATAAAGAGGGTAACTACATCTGTAATTTTTAATATATCTGGAAATCATTGCAAATGCTATGTCTCACCCTTATAAAGGTTATAGTGTATCTTGCATTTATGAAATTACTCTTTTAATTGCATTTTCAATTAGCTATATTAATCGTATTTTAATTCTGAATCGACAAGTTACACTTTATTTCTCTTCTTATTGCAATGAGTCCTATAGTCAACAGAATTTGACATCTTTAACATATCCTTTACCTTGGTTTACTAACCCACTCATTTATTCATAGCTATTCTCATCTCATCATGTGTGTCTCTGGTCTGCATTATACTTTCCTCCATCCTCTCCTGGTTTCTCAAGAGACATATCTTGGAAAATATATGAGAATAAATCAATCCTTTAAAAAGAAAGTTGTTCAAATTTTGACAGTGTTTTTTTATTTCACCTTTTCTTGAACCTAAATCTTATTCAACACATTTATTTATAAGGATGATATTTCACATTATTATTAAGGGAGACAAATAGGAACAATTGCCCAGTGCATTAGATATAGGTAGATCTAAAACTAGTAATTATAAGCTGGCAGAATGACCTCTAGAGCTGATTCTCTCCATAAAAATAATCTGAAAGCAGAATAATATGGAATCTGTTTAACTATTTGACACCACTGTGTGGTGAGATAGCTAATCCCAGAGTTACAAAAGAAGCTTGAGGCCTGGTAGGAAGTTTCTTCCTAGTTTCCTCCAGGCATAGGTGTGCAGAGAGTGAGGAGTCAATCTAAGTTAATATCAGGCCAAAAGCTCTGTGCTACTGTCAACAACTGGAGGTGGGCTATGCTTCAAGTTAACAGAAAGTCTGTATATGGTAGCTCACAGGAAAGTGCAAAATACACAAAAACTGAAGGCATAAGTGGAACATGTTATTTTTAAATCACTTTTTTTCAGCTAATTATCAAAACCTTGCAAAATCCACACATTTACTGAAATCAGTTTGTCTTTATGTTCTTCATCACAGGTTCTCAAAGGGAGACAAAAAAACAAGTGTCCAGGGCTCATTATCACATCACCTTGCGTGATTACTGTACCAATAATCCTATGGGCCTTTCCAGTTTTACAGGCTAGATTCCATGCTTGGCTTACACAGGGACAACAGGTCCAGATATTTGCTGTCTGGCATGATTTGCCTTGAGTTACAGCTAGAGATATGATTAGAGAAGTGAAAACCAAGGCCTGTCAAGAAGCCAAGGTTCTGAAATTGAACTGGCAGGTTAGAATCTAGAAAACAAAGTATCTGGCTTTGAATCAGAAGGAGCAGATATAAGATGTTAGTCCAATAAATTTATTTATCCCTTTGAGTAGAGACCTGGAATATTAAAATGCTTTGAGAAAAAATTGCCTTATTTTAGAACTCTTGATTCAGTGGAGGAGAAATATGAGTTGGTGAGGATACAAATACTTACAAAAAGATTAAAAGTAATGTTCTCAGAAATAACAAAAAGAGTAGGACTTGTGGCTTATTGTAGTGGATTTTTTTCTATCCCTTTGAATTGCTGAGAAAAACGTCCAGTACTTTTACTTGTAATTATTCCCTACAAAAATTTCACTTAACACTGTATATCAAGTTATGATGTTTCCACTATGCTATTCATTCACAATAATGCAGATATATGAGGCTCCAATTAATCAAAAGTTTGTGCTTGAAGCTGAAGTTGCTTCCCCGTTGTTTGACACTGGTGTCAGATTTGCTGTCTTGGCTCTTTAACAATAATGCTGATACATGGAACACTTATCAGACCACCCATCAGGTCTGAAGGCAGAAATGTATTTATAATTTAATTTCATCGAAAACTTAATTTCTGTTTCTTTTAAACAGTTTCAAAGGTTTTTTAATCCTCTGTTTCAGTTGTATCTGGAAGAATTGTTTCTTGGATGATTCTTGACTATGCCAGCAGTCTGGGACAATATTACTCCCTCATGGAGGAAAAAGAGAAATGTTTATACATGGCTGAAGAATGGTCTGGACTTGTAATTTTATAGTTCAAAGCAGCATGGATGACCATGAATTTGTTATTTCAATTCTTCTATTTGAAAAAATAGATTGATTTGTGCTTGATATGATACTCAAAACTCACTAAAGGCACTTGTGCAGTTTGTGCTGTTTCACTGGACTATGAATTGTCCACAGACTGAAGCCAAGAAATAGGAGACAATGCCAGTTTCTACACAGCACTATATAACTCAGTAACACTCTTTTGGATGATGAGTTTATCAACAAAGTTATTGCTGCTTTTACCAACTTGTTTGAAGACATCCCTGACAGCAGGAAAATTGTACACTATAGCAAAAAAAGGCCTTAGATGATTTAATGTCAAGGACAATATCCCACATATTTCTGAAGGTGTCAGTGGGTAACCTGACTACAAGTTTCAAAGAACTTGCTATATTCCATATTGAGCATTAAAGTGGCTGCTCACTGACAGCAACAGTTTACTATGCTGTTCATCAAAAGGGATTATGCAAGGGAGTGACATCTTTAGTGAGTAAAACAAGTCTGAAAAAACGTTACCTTGAAGAAGATGGTTTTTAGTGGAGCACTGAAAGTGGTTTATGATTTGGTTTTGTTCAAGGAGTGAAGCATCTGGTGTCCAGGTTCACCGACTCTCTGCTAAGAGGCACTTTGTCTGAAAGACAGGAGCAAGAATTTCGAAAATGTCCTGGAAAAAGTTGCCAAAAATGTAAATTGAATTGTGGTCTGAATGCTGAATGGCTGCCAGTTCCAAGCACAATCTGATGAAGATCAGTCACAGTACTTAGCTTTGCTATTATATAATGTCACATATCTTACTATGAACAGGAATTTGGTAGGTGTGCAGCATGGCTTGAAGAGATTTTTTTTTTTGTAGTAAGTGTTGGAGATCATTATTAACTGAACAAATGGTAGGTTTTTGCAAGTCCCTGTTTTACCATGATGATATAATAATATGTAAAGTAATCAAATGTATGATCATTAGGAAAATACTCAGGGAGATATCAGTAATATAATGGATTACATTCTTTAGCACCTTGAGAACTGATAATTAAACAGTCTCTTTGAGTTTTCTTTTGCTGGATTCTTATCAAAAAGCTCTGGGAATAGAGAAGCTCATCTAAAAAAGAATTCTTATTTACAATTTTATATATTTTGTGATTTTCCCCTAAATACTCAACACTTGTAACATTTCTGTTTTGTTCAAACAGAATGCATTCATTTTTGAGAAGGAGTTCAATTTCTGTAAGGTAGAAAACAATTTCCTTTCTTATAAGTGCAACTCAGTGCAAATCAATATGGAACTGTAGAGCTTTCAGAGTTAAAGATAATTGTTATTTTTGTCTTCCTGTTCTTGTGTTATAAGGTATTTTATAATTGTCAGGCTGTACTTCTTGGATTACCCTTGCTCTATGTAAATTTTTAACTGCTTTCCTCAGTGTTTAACTTCATCAAACTGATCTTGATGTCTGCAGTAGCATGTCAATAACAAGCAAAGACCTAGGTGTTTCTATTCAAAAAGCACAGTAGATTTTTTTTCAAGCAAAGTCTTCAGTGAAATGTGAGCTGGATGGAGGGTTGTCGCTTCTGAATGTGCCATTGCCATTTTAATATGGTTGCTTCAATGGCTGAAATGGTCTGAAGTTGCAGCTGGGGAGGTTTAGATTAGGTATTAGGAAGAAATTATTTACAGTGAGTTGTGAGACACTGGAACAACCTTCCCAGAGAGGTGGTTGACTCACCATCCCTGGAGGTATTTAAGAAATGAGTTGACATGGTGCTTGACATGCTCTAGGGGAGTCATGTAGGGGGTTATCTTGTGTTTTTCAATGATCAGGTATTTAGGCTTTTTGTTCTTGTAGGTGTGGTTTGACTCAGTGATCTAGGAGGTCCTTTCCAACCATCATTATTCAGTTATTCTGTGAATTAGGCTATGAACAGATTATATACTGAACAGACTATATACTGGGGCAGTAGTGTCTAGTAGATTTTGTTTTACAGTTTGGTTTTGGTTTTTTTTTGTACCATACATTTTTTTTTCTGAAGTAGAGATGCTTAAGAGATGCTTCCATTTTAAAAAATGGATGTTTGCCAACTCTACTCCCACTTATAAAGAGGGATATGCACTGCAGTTTGCCAACAATCAGGCTTTTTCTGTCCTACTTTTTATGTTTTGTATAAATAACTGAATAGCTGGTAAATAGGTGTAGCTATAATCTCTACTGTGTTTTATAAAGTAATACATTTTAACCATTTTTGGCTGTGGCTAGTTGTATCCTGAACTACCTGCAATAATGGGTGTTGCTATTATATTTAGTCTAGTGAAGGGGCACTAGGCTAAATATAGTTTTTGGTTGTAACTGGAGTTACAAAAGCAGCACTTCCTGCCACTAAGTAACAATGGACTAGTAATTTTCATAGAATCACAGTGTATTAGGTCTTGAAAGGGACCTTGGAGATCTTCAAGTTCACCCCCCCTGCCAGGCAGGATCATGCCATCTAACTATAATCTAACACGGGTCCCAGAGGGACACATCCAGATGAGTCTTGAAAATCTCCAGAGAAGGAAAATCCACAACCCCCCTGGGAAACCCATTCCAGTGTCTGTGACCCTCACTGTAAAGAAGTTCTTCCTCATGTTAAGGTGGAACCTCTTGTGTTCTACCTTGTAGCCATTCCCCCTTGTCCTATCACAGGGCACAAGTGAGAAGAGGCTATCCCTTTCCTCTTGACACTCAGCCCTCATACATTTATAAACATTTATCATAGATAATAGGGGCTGGAAGGGACCTAGAAGATCATCTAGTCCAACCCACCTGCCAGATCAGGGGCACCTAGACCAAGTAACCCAGGAACAGATCCAGGTGGGTCTTAAGTATCTTCAGAGATGGAGACTCCACAACCCCCCTGGGCAGCCCCTGCCAGGCTCTGGCACCCTCACTGGGAACAAGTCCTTTCTTGTGTTGACCCTAAACCTCCTGTGTTCCAACTTGCACCCATTGCCTCTCATCCTGTCATTGGATGACATTGAGAAAAGTCTGGCTCCATCCTCTCTA
>WYEA01008598.1:0-43968 GCA_033558465.1 Alcedo atthis | reverse complement strand
CCAGAGCTCTGGAACAGGCTGCCCAGGGAGGTTGTGGAGTCTCCATCTCTGGAGACACTCAAGACCCGCCTGGATCTTTTCCTGTGTGACTTGGTCTAGGTGATCCTGCTCTGGCAGGGGGGTTGGACTAGATGATGATCTAGGTCCCTTCCAACCCCTAACATTCTGTGATTCTGTGATTCAAACTCTTCTGTTGAGTTTCCTGATGATAAACTGGGTGTTTGGCTACCAGTCTTCCCCAAGTTAGTGAAAAGCACAGGTTCATCACCTAAGATGGCTTGAAGCTTTCACTTGGATGACTTATGCTTGACAGTCACCTAGGTCATGATCCCATTTCTCAGCCAGGCATGGGTTTTCTCTTGGGCTGGTTTGTTGGCTTCCATTTTTGATCCAGTCAGCAGATTTGCAGTGTCACCCTGTCCAAGTTCCTTATTCTCCTAGGACTGCTTGGATGAACACAGTTGTGAGAGCTGCATTGCTCCCCATAAACCTTCCAAGGTTGTATGGAATATTAGCTTAATTTTCCTTTTAGAAAGATAGTTAGAAAAGTCAGTGCTAACTGGATAGGATGGGGCAGGAAGGGAGGTGGGTTTTCATATTCTTTATCTGGTCCCAGGTCACCAGTGTGGTTTTTAACCATTGTATGGGGTGGTTTAGAGGCTGTGACCGTGCATGGCAGTGCTCTTGCAGGCAAGGTCTCTGGCTTTTTGATCCTTAGACCTGTGTCAAGGGACAGTTTTCTCTGAGATTCAGAACAGGGATGTTTTTTAAGGACTAATTTAACATAGATGAGCTCTGTCAGTGCTGCAAGCTATTCTAGGCAGGAATACCAACAAGCCAGGTGTGTGTCCTACTGGAACAAAATACTTCTGCTGCTGGGCCATGGTTTCCTTGAAACGACATGGTGACCTAAATGAAAAAGGTGATGAAATCTCCTTTTCAGAAAGATGTAAATTAATTTTTATACCGAATTCAGTGTAATTTCTGAAGACCAGAGCTCTGTTGGCATCTACATTTAATATGCCAAGGAAGAATTACCTTTTTTGTCTTGGATACAAGATTCAAAATAATTTGTAGCCTGCAAGGATTTCATAGAGGCCCAGCAAATGAGAACATGGTTGAGAAATACCCCTTGGCATTGCAAGTGTAAAAATAAATTGGTGTCTTGTGGCACATGGTTTTTTTGTTCTCATTCAGCTGAGCACAAGCTCCCAATGTGCATTTTATCCCACGTGTCCTGTAGTGCTGTACCATGGAAAGCCTGGGCTGCTTCAGGGAGGGGAGGATGAGAGAAGCCATGATACAAAGCAACCTGCTGGGAGCAGAAAATGGTGTTTTTCACTACAGCATCATGCTGCCCTGCCTGGCAGAGACATTTGCTGTGGGGACTCTGGCAGGTCCTTCTTCATTAGGTGCAGCAGGAAGCTGCTCTGGGACTGTCAGACAGAAAAGAGAATAAATGGCCTTTCCCAGTATATATTAATAGAGTCATAGACTGATTTGGGGCTGGAAAGGATATTTAAAGGTCATAGAGTCCAAACCCCTGCAGTGAGCAGCGACATCTGCAACTACAGCAGGTTGCACAGAGCCCCAGCCACCCTCACCTGGAATGATTCCAGGGATGGGGCATCAACCACCTCACTGGGCAATCTGGGCCAGGGTCTCCCCACCCTCAGCATGCAAAATTTCTTCCTTCTCTCCAGTCTGAATCTCCCTCTTTTAGTTAAAAACCATCACAACAGGCCCTGCTCCAAAGTCTGTTCCCATCTGTCTGACCTCCCAGCAGAGGGTTCCACCCTCAGGTCATTGCTGGAGCTCCTCTGTTCCTGCTCCAACGGGTCCCATCTCCTGTGCTGAGGACTCCAGAGCACAGGGTGTGGAGGGCTTGATCCACCTTGCCTGGATTCACCTGTAAGACAGTAGGACAGGAAAAAAAACCCTTCCAAAAGTGAAAGTGTTGCCTTTCCTCCAAGTAGACCTCCTACACCACAAAAAAAGTAGTTTGTAGTCTCAAACATCACCATTTCAGACCTGGGAAGATGTTGCACCGTGAGCACGCTGCTCTCAAACTTGCTGCTACCTGGGATCACCAGGCAGCTAAACAGCCCCTTTGACTTGCCAGTTTCTTTCTCAGACCCCAAAATGTGGGTGGGACTTCAGACATTGGTGAACCCCTCTTGCTTTTGCAGGGCCATGGGGTGAAGGAGCACAGGTAGTTCTCTCGCATCACATCAGAGAACATTTGAAAGGCGAGCTGAAGGAGAGGTGCTGAGTTTGCTATGCCATGCTGCTGGGAGTAATTTTGGTTGCTGGGTTTGGGGTATCAGCTGTGGTCCTCCTTGCACAGCTCAAACTCACAGTGGCTTTAGTGCTTGGCTCTGAGAAGCACTGGGGCCTTGATAGAACTTTTTTTCTGACTGTTCAAACAAGTGTAAACAAGTGCTTTAAGCAGCCTAAATGAAAAGGTCATCACGTTAATAAGGTTGCTCTTCTTGGTGACTCATCCTCTCTTCTGGTGGCTGTCATCAGAGAGAGATGAACATCCATGGAAAAACCTAAATGCTGGTGTCACCAGCAAGTGTTTGCTCTATGTAGAGAATCTCCAACATTTGCATCCTTCCAGTAAGGGTGTAAAAGCCTCTTGAAGTGGGCAAGGTCTGAACTGCAACACTGGTCCAGCTCTGGAGTCCTCAACACAGGAGATGGGGACCCGTTGGAGCAGGACCAGAGGAGCTCCAGCAATGATCAGAGGGTGGAACCCTCTGCTGGGAGGTCAGGCTGAGACAGTTGTGGGTGTACAGCCAGGAGAAGAGAAGGCTCTGGGTAGACTTTCTTGGGGCCTTTCAGGACTTCAAGGGACCTGTTAGAAAGATGGGGATGGACATTTTAGGGGTGTCTGTTGTGACAGGACAAGGGGTGATAGTTCTAAATTAACAGAAGAAGATACTAAACTGGAGAGAACAGAGAAATTTTGCATGCTGAGGGTGGTGAGACCCTGGCCCAGATTGCCCAGCGAGGTGGTTGATGCCTCATCCCTGGAACCATTCCGGGTGAGGTTGGCTGAGGGCTCTGAGCAACCTGCTCTAGTTGCAGATGTCCCTGCTCGCTGCAGGGGGGTTGGACTAAATCACCTTTAATGGTCCCTTCCGACTCAAAGCAATCCCTGATTCTACGATTTTATCCATGGAAACCTGGGCCAGCAGAGTTGCGGGAAGACCCTTTCTGTGATCTCTGAAGAGGGCAGCCCGAGGTGCAAGGGCACTGGGGCAGATAGGGCTGTTCGGGGCTGTAGGGGACCGTACAGGGCTGTGCTCCGTGCGCAGGGCTATTGCCATCTGCTGGACGGCTGCTGCGGTTCCTCTCAGTAGCAGCCAAGAAAATGCTTCGCGCTGAGCCCTGCTGGGACAGGAGAGGGGAGTTTCTCTGACGAGCAAGGCTAACCAGCCCTGCCGGCAGCACTAACCACCCAGGCACCTGGGCTCCCTGCCACTCCCCTGGGCAAGTCCTCTCTGGCTAAATGTTCAATCGCAAGTGGTAGAGCACAGTAGGAGTGATCCAAGGAGTACAGTGGTGGTTGGTGAGGTCCCACCCACCTCTAGTATTTTGCATTTTGAGAGGAGGGGATGCTCCAGGCTCTCTCCAGCCTGTTGTCCGCTGGTGGAGCTGGCGGCTGCTGGAAGAACAGTTGCCGCTGTTAAAGCTGGAATTTTCTTTCATGTGGAGCAATTGAATTTAATGCTTCCTAAAAGGCAAAAATCTGAATGAAGCCATTTAAGTCCATTTTGGATTTCTCCAGCTGCTCAGAGTTTCTGTGAAGGGGACCAGAGACTTGCAGGATTCCAGCAGTGTGCTGGTAACACTGAAGCTTCTGCTGGGAGTTTGTGGTCTACCACAACTAGGGTGTGCAGGAGCCAATTCCCTGGGGGCACCAGCGATCATTCCTCCTGGATTGCACTGAGCACACATGAAGTAGTCTATGAGTCTGTTGTAGACTCACTGTCTCTCGTGGTAGTCCAGTGGCCTTTCTGAGCCCTCCTTTCTTACTGCAGACTCCCTGGGAAGGTATTTGTCTTCCCCTAAGACACAGAGCTGTGCCTGGTGAGTGGAATATTTGCAGTTTGTGTTTTCTGCCTTGGTGGTGGACTTGTTTTGCTATCCTCAGCAGTTTATGTGAGGTTTTTTCTCCTCTACCTCTCCAGGGGCCTCTGTTACCAGCTGAAGTTTGTTAGGTAGAGGCCAACTGCTCTGAAAAGACAGGCTTTGCAGCATTCAGCAGCAACCTGCCTCTGAGCTCAGGGCTCACAGAGCCAGAGCAGACCTGGCATCCAGCTTATCAACTCTGTTGGGATCTCTGGGCTGTTCCCTGGCTACTCTAACGCAGGTATGAAGGTCATCGGTCGCTTGCAGTGGTGGAGACAGGGGGATGGAGATGAGACAGCAACATATGAAGGATGCAGCTCTCCACCACTTGGCTCAGGCTTTCTTTACCAATGCCCTTCTTCCTGGAAGGACTGACCTCAATTTGCATCTGGTCACAGGGCTAACCCAAAAGTATCGTTGTGTCTGGATGACTGAAAATCACAAATCCCTCTTCAAGTTGGCTGCTGGAATTGGGAGGCCAGCACTGCAGGGCTGTGAAACGTGATCATAGATTTAGGTTGAAAAGGACCGTATAGTTCAACCCCCACTGCCATAGCAGGGACACCTTCCACTAGACCAGGCTGCTCAAAGCCCCAGCCAAACTGGCCTTGAACACCTACAGTTATGGAGCATCCATATCTTCCCTGGGTAACCTGTGCCAGTGTCTCACCACCTTCACACAGAAGAACTTCTAATTTCTCATGTAAATCTCCCCTCTTCCAGTGTGAATCCATCACCTTTCATCCTTTAACTACATGCCCTTGTCAAAAGTCTCTCCCCAGGTTTCTTGTAGGCCCCCTTCAGATACTAGAAGGCCACAAGAAGGTCTCCCTGGAGCTTTTTCCAGGCTAAACAACCCCAACACTCAGCCTGGCCTTCCAGCAGAGTGTTCCACCTTAGAACATTGATATGGCCTCTCTGGCCCTGTTCCAGCAGGTCCATGAAAGCAGTTTAACATCTGTTCATCTGTCCCTTGGGGAAATATGTGGAGCCCTGAGCTATGTCTCCACTGCCCCCAAAACTTTTTTTGCTTCCCTACACAGACAGGCAAAGGGAACTGCCTGTCCCATTTACACATGTGGAGCATGTTTTTCACAGCAAATGTGAACAGGCCCTGTTATCTCTCTATTGATTAGGCACAAGAAAACACAGATGTCATTACTACAACTGCTGGACTGAACTCCAAATCCGTCTGTGGTGATAACTTGGTAACAAACAACCAAGGAAATTCAGATATTGTACAAACTCAGTCCTGCTTACAGGGAAGGGTGTGAGTGTAAATAGTGGCACACATGTCCCTCAAGGCAGGACTAGTTCAAGCTTGTAATGAGAAATTTCTTTACTGATCAGAAAAGATCCTGGTTGAAGTGTTTGCCTTGCGCAAAACAAGTCATAAGGAGTTTGGAAAACAGAGACCTAGAAGCCTTATCTTGATCCTCATGGGAGCTGGGCACAGGGAGACAGCAGCACCAGGAGGCTGTGAGCGGCTGAGCAGCACTGGGACCCAAAGTGATGTCTCAGGAGAGGTAGAGACGTCAGACTGGCAGTGGTCTTAGATAATTTTACTGTAGGGGGATCTGCCTTTGGGGTCCTCACAGGGCCACTAGACCTTTCATGAGGTCTTGCAGGACACACGGACAAGGTGGGAGAGCCAAAGGACTGTGACCTGCTTGGATGAGTAGCATATTCAGACAGAGCCAGGAGGAGAGCTCAGGTTAAAGCATAACCCCCCTGCTTGCTAGCGGAGTTCTGGCTGGTTTGGGACACAGTACAGAAGGTCAGCTGGTTATCAAGGTGGATGACGCTTGCAGTCAGTGTTGCTGAGTAGTAGGTCCTGCTTGGGGCACAGTGCTTCAGGAAGGATGTGGCCCAGAGGAGAGCAAGGATAACCCGGAGAAAATTAGAATGTGTGATTTGTGAAGGTAATGGGAGGAAATATGTTTGTTTATATTAGACAGGGGTGACTAGGGAGCCCAAGGTTTGAAGTATGTGAGGTTTCTGCCAAGAGGAAACAGAAAAACAGGCAAAACCCTCAAAACGTTGGAGTTTTGAGGCACTGTGAGGACTTTGTCTCCGCACACCAGCGGCTTCTGTGGGGAAGGGAGAATCCTGTGGGTCTGATCTCCCTGTGGCACTGGCTGACAGGGTTTCTCTGTTTGCAGAAAGCATCTGCTTGCGTGAGGGTGATGCAGAGCTCGGGCTGCAGCAGGTCTGGTGTGTTTGTAAACTTGGTTAGCGCCCGTGCCTGAAGCACCGGCTCTTTGAAGTGATCGATATTGTCATTCTGTATCATTGACTGCTGCCTGAGTCACCCGAACGGCAGCTGCGATTGCTTATTGGTACCAAAGTGCTCCTGGTTATGATCCCTAGCGAGCAAGGCAAGCTTTATTCATTTTTCTATTAGGCTGTAAGGAAGGAATTGCTCATTTAATGCTTAAATATTCACCAGAAATATCAGGAAGGGTGAGATAAGCCCTGGGAGCCTCTACAGGTCCTCTGCAAGGTCAGCCTCTCTCCTCGGTGATGGGAAAAGAAAGCATGTGCACCTGGAGCGGGGGCCGGCCCTTGCGTGGGGTTTGGAAGTCGTGCTTTTATTTTGGTACTGGCCTAAGCGGGAGGGCTGCGGCTACCGGCGGGAAGAGCTCCTTAGCTCCCGCTCCTTATCGCCCGGGCCCGGAACAAAAGGAGCTCTGTTCGGGACCGGCGCTGAGTGGGTGAACCTCACACCTGGCGTCAGGCAAAGCAACGCCTGGACTTTGTTTCTCTCCTGCCTCTCAGAAGCTGCTGGCAGCTCCTGGAGCCGGGTACTGGGCGAAGAGGTGATGTGTCCGCAGGTGGGTTTTGAGCGAACACAGAACGAGGAAGGATTGGGTTTCCTGGGGGAGGCAGGTCCATGGCTCCAGGACTGCTCTCAGCCCTGGAGTTGCCGGGAAGAAGCAGGTTGGGCATCCCTCTGACTCGACTACTTGCTGTTTTCTTACCAAATGTTTTGGCGTGTGCAGTGTGTTAGGAACAGTCTTTCCTACCTCTAGTCCGTGGGGTGTGTGCACATGATGGTGTCTTCATAGTGCTGTCTGCCTGGATCTTCCTGGGGGAGCTAGACTGGGAGGGACGTGGCTGTAGGTTTTCAGGGTGCTGAGGGCAGTCTGTAAGATCTGGTGTCTTGTGAGCTGTTTTTTTTGGGGGGTTTGAAGTGTTTGTGGTTTTTTATGTAGCGCAGTTCTCTCACACAGCCTTGAAGGGTTTTATTGAGCATAGCAGCTTTAGACCAGCTTCAGGGGCCATCTTGTGAAAGCCTCCCTCCAGGCTGAACACAGGCTCCCTGGTTTCTCTGACATGCAAACATTGCCCCAGTATGTGGGAAGAGGTAAATATTGTGGCTGAGAAGTCTCGGCAGACTTGCTGCTGCTGCTTGCCCCTGGTGTGGGATTGCCTGATTGTGGCTGCTGCTGACACTCCAAGGTAGAGCTGCCCTGCTTTGCTGCAGGGCTTAAAGGGTGGTTATTACAAACACAACTTACCTCCCTTCTTCCAGGCTTTAAATACATTTAAAGCAAATTTAAGCACAGAGACAGGGCAGACACATGTGCCCATCAGGCTGATACCAGAGCAGCACCAATAGCTGTGCTGGGCTCAGCGTTACCACCTAGGTTACCTCTATGGGATGCTGCTTTGAGCAGGAGGGATATTCTAGAACCTGCTATGGTTGCTGGGACTCTGGGCATTAGCAAGGCCAGTGTTGGTTCAGCTCTAGACAGTGTTCCCAGCTTGATGCTGGCACTGGGACCCTGCCCAGTCAGCAGGTTAAGGTGTCCTTGGAGAGTGATTTTGTAGCCAGTCTATCTCCCCTGTCTTTCCTGTGTCAATTCAGAGCTGGCCTTTCTCATAAGGAGACTCATGCTTGTTGAAAAAACAGAGTTTTTTCCTTTTCCTCTCTCCCACTTCCCTTCCTGTGCACCTGAGACATTGGTGGCCAAGGACAGCATAGCTTTGGGATGCTGGGACACCTCTGGTCACGAGCTTGGGACCAGACCAGGAGGAACTTCCCTGGGAGCCAGACTTTGCCTTTTTTGCCAAGGCAACACCTTACCAATGCTTGGGCTAAAGCTTCTGTCCACCACCAACCAAAGCTTAACTTGCCCCTGCCTGGGCCTTGAAAGTGATTCCAAATCATCTAGTTTCCTCTCCACATACTCAAATGGGGCTTTTTTACTCAGTGTGGGGTTTATAGCACTTTGCCACATTTAATCAAATGGTCTTCACTCTGATGTGCAATCAAATGCCTGGAAAGTATTAACTGCTGCTGGAGAAGTTTCCTATAGGTGCTTCATCATCTTACCCATTTTATCAGGGCATATTACATCACCTCAATGCTGATTTAATCTGTTTATTTCCTTTTAGAAGCAGGAGAGCTCACTGCCAGGCTTCCAAATCCCCAGTGTTTTGCCAGACACCTCGAAAGAGACCAAGATGTGCCCGAACAGCAGATGTCATGCTCAGCCAGGGCAAGCAGGTCTGGCTCCAGGGGAAGTACCTCATGGAGGGCATGAAACTGGGGATGGGAACTTCAGTCAAGCCAGGATACTGTTTCAGTTC
This sequence comes from Alcedo atthis, assembly GCA_033558465.1. Lineage (NCBI taxonomy): Eukaryota > Metazoa > Chordata > Aves > Coraciiformes > Alcedinidae > Alcedo > Alcedo atthis. The sequence goes on along the minus strand of WYEA01008598.1, from coordinate 35,232 downwards.
AGGGGTTCTGTGTGTGTGTCCCCATATTAATGTCTGTGGTTAATGAAGCATCTAAGGGTATGTTTCATTTGATAAAAACCTAAAATACACTAATACTGGTGACACCAACCCCATTCTGAAGGTGGTGGAGACATTTCTGGCAAGTCCCTCGGGGGTACTTGTAGCCTAGCCTGGCTGTCCCAAGCCCATGAGCATCTTTAAAGAGTATTGTGGGGGTTTTTAATCTGAAAAAAGTGTTTTACTTTCTTCCTGCTGACAGAATGGCAATCTTGGCCAAACCAGGGATGGGGAGTTGTTGTTTATAGGGTCAGTACACAAACCAGCTGCTTTCACGACCACAAAAAAAGAGCTTTCTGCATCCTACAGTTGCACCTTTGTTCAGGGCATGGGGCTGTAGCTTTGCTTTCCCAGGTGTTTAGTAATATCCAAGTCCCCTTGGTTTGCCTATCTTCTCTTTTCATCTTTGTGTGAGGTTTATTTATTTGATCTGTGATGAAATGTAAAACAAAGTTCTCCACGCTCATGCTCAGGAAAAGGACTTTGTTTATGGTTTCAGCTGCCTCTTAACTCATTGACCATGTAGGTTGAATTTTAATAGTGCTCTTGGTGTTTGAAATCTCATCTAGGCTGGTATTGCAAGAGAAAAAAAAAATTACTTTGCTAAAAACTAAGTTTGCAAGCTGAGTTACAGATCATATTAAAAAAAATAAAAGAGTAAGTCAGTCACTGCACATCCTTAGGGTGGCTGAAGGAGTGTGATTCATGAGCTGTTCTGGTGGCCACTTATAGTTCTGAAGCTCTTCTAATTCTCCACTGGTATTTCCTGCCACTCAGATGTTTCGGTAATTCATCTAACTAAAGTCTCCGATGCCCAGAGCTGTTCAGCTTCTGATTATGCTCCATGTTGAAAGGCTCAGCAATGGGGAGGTGACCACAAGAGGGTGGGTTTTGATTTAAATTACTTGTGGGTTTTGGAGTGTTTGGGGTTTGGGTTTTTTTGGCATCTTTGCAGTAGGTGTCTTTATGTTATGCTCATTATAATCACAGAACTGTTTAGGTTGGAAAAAGCCTTTAAGATCATCAAGCCAACCATTGCCCCAGCACTGCCAGGTCACCACTAACCTATGTCCCTCAGCACCACATCTCCAGGGCTTTGACACCCCTCCAGGGGACTCCGCCACTGCCCTGGGGAGCCTGGGCCAGACCTAGACCTGGACTTTCTCAACTGGAAGAAATTCCCTGGCACAACTTGAGGCTATTTCCTCTTGCCTTTCATATGTAGAAGCATGCTGCAATGTATACTTAAATTTAATCTTTTCCAACGGGAAGTAGGGTTTTTTTAATATTTACAAAAAATAAACCAGCAGCATTTACTTCAGAGTGCACAAGCAAAGTTAGTTCCAGTTTGGCATCAAACCTTTTCCAAACAGGCAAAAAGTATTGCTGAGAAGCATGTGGGGAATTCCACAGATGGGGGTGGCTGTTGTCACTGCTTGAGTCCTCTCTGCTGTCACCTTTTGGACCCTCTGTTACATTGGGTCCCCAAGGCATCCCTCCCGCCAGAGGCTGGTCTCTCTGAAATGTTGCATATGCTGCAGATAGTTTGGAAAAGCACTGAAATTTCTGGAGTACACTTTCCTCAGTGCAAGGCAGGCAGCCCCAGCTTCTGCTTCCAGATCTCCCTCATCCTCCTTCTGCTCGAGCATGTCCCCATCTTTGCTGACTTTGACTCTGTGATAGGCTTCTAGAGTGGTGTGACTGGCTGGGTAGATGACGGTAGGGCAGGGGATGTTGTCTGCTCAGCAGGCAGCCTGGGTGTTTGTAGGTGAAACAAAGTGAGGCATTGGTTGTGTCTTGAAGTTCTGTAGTTATTCTTTGGAGTATGTACCCAAAATCAGAGAATCAGGCTGATGAGAAGCAGCGTTTGCCAGGTGTAGGTGACATGACAGCAGCAATATGTCTCTCTTGGTCTGGTGCTGTTATGCAGACCTGGTGCTCTTCTGCAGATCTAAAAGCTGCCCTTCTACCATACAGCAATGCCTGCAGCAATGAGAAGGACTCTTCCACCCTGCCCTACACATACCCTGCTTTGAATGAACAGCTCTAACCCAGTTTTTCATTCTGTTCTCACAAGCACAGCACATCTGTGTATTTTGATTTCAGCTGCTCTAATACAGTGCTTTGAGAATTATAGTTTTCTCAAATCCTTGGAAAATGCACTGAAAAGTGCTCTCTGTGCTCTCTGGCAGAGGGAAGAGAGGTTTGCTTCAGTGCTGGGGTCTGTGGTCAAAATACTGTGGCTTTCCCTGCTGCCGTGCTGGAGGGGCTACACCAGCAGCTGAGCAAGTCTTACTCCATTGGGTGAACTTCAGATAAAACATCACAGAATCCCAGCGTAGTGAGGGTTGGAAGGTACTTCTGGAGATCATCTTGTCCAACCCCCCTGCTCCAGGTGGGTCACCCCAGAGCAGGGGGCCCAGGATAACATTGTCCAGGTGGGTTTGGAATCTCGTCAGATAAGGAGACTCCACAGCCCTCTGGAGGTCAGGCAGAAGAACTTCCATTATCTCTACTGGCGGGGATCAGCTGGAGCTCTGTGCCAGCACTGACAGATCCTACCCTGATTTTGGTCCTAGAGCCAAAAATGATTTGATGTGTTTTGAGGTACGCTGAGGAAATCCCATAAATGCTGGGAAACAAGCTGGTATTTTATTGGATGACAAAGAGATTTTGCTTTAGGCGAGTGTTTCTTCTGGTGCTCCCACGCCTCTCCTCTGAAGATGTGGATGGCTTCAGGCTCAGCACCGTGTGTGTCCTGGGAAGACCATCCCTGCCCACATGTAGGAGCAGTCGGGCAGTGTTGGTGATGAACACCTGCCTGAGGGACTGAACTGGAAGAAAACCTAGTATCCATGCTCACAAAAACCACCTCGTGCTGCTCTCCTAGAGCCTGCTGTAGGCAACCAGTGTGGGGAAGCAGTGCAAAATATTTGAGATGCTGTTCCAGCTGAATTCCAGAGATTGGAGTGTCCTGCTGATGCAGTCCCTGCAAACCAGGAGCTGTAATGAAGATTTGCAAACTGGATTATTTTCTGTTGAGGGGTGGAAGGTGCACTCAGATAGCTAGATGCAGGAAAGTGCTTTAAAGGCTAACTGGTAGTTCTGAGTGGTGTTTTTTTTAAGAGCAATCAGCTTAATAGTGAACCGTCTTAAAATGGAGTGGGTGAAAGCAGCAGTGATCAGAACCACTGAGTAAGCAGTGGGTAATCCCTCCTGGACTCGACAAATCCATACTCACACCAAAACCTCCCTCCAACTCTTATTTGGCATATATTTCCATACTCTGCTTTCCAAACATCGCTGTTGTGAAGCCTGTCCAGCCTGAAGGCCGTGCTGCACCCTGGGTCCGTGTGGCCTTGGACCTAAAGACAGAACAGGACCTGGGCACAGGTTATGGCTCACACTGGGTTTTGGAGGTTGGAGTTCTCTATTTCTCTGCTTGGAAATGCAATGTGGCAGAAATGAGCTGCCTCATATTTGTTTTGTCCTGCTCTGTAGTGAAGCCATGTAGTTTTACTCTTTTTCTTTTTTTTTTTTTTTTCTTCCTCTTGTGTTTTTTACCAGGCAAATGAGGTGACCGACAGCGCTTACATGGGCTCAGAGAGCACGTACAGTGAGTGCGAAACCTTCACCGATGAGGACACCAGCACTCTAGTGCATCACGAGATGCACGATGACGTAGAAACGGACAGTGCCATCGACTCCACCGTGCACTCCGAGTACACGGATCCCATAGAGGAGCCAGAAAATGGGTGAGTGGGAAGTGTCAGGAGCAAAAGTCACCCTGCAGGGCAGGGAACTGCAAACTGGGAGCAAACGAGGATCGAGGGAGATGTAGCCTGAGGGTTGGAAACAAAGCGGGCTGAGTCTGTCTTGCTGAAACTGGTTAGTTTGTATTTGCAACTTCATACAAGACCAAAATAGCTCTTCTTTAAGAATAATGATAATAATTAGGCCGCACCATGCGTAGGCTGTTTTGGAGCTGGGCCTGGCAATCTGTTTTGAGTTAATCATTACTTGCCTTGGGAGAACTTCTGTACCTTCATTAGCATCTTTAACCTCTAAAATAAGTTCTCAGATGATCCAAACACCTGAAATACTTGCAGTTTTTAATCTATCACTTAAGACAGAAACTCAACGTATAATTTTCAAGTCAGGAGGGGAGCTCAGCATATTCTTGTTTTTCCTAAACACGTGTGTGTCCTTTGATGTGCAACAACCTCCTGTAATAACTAGTTTCAAACTTGTGCCTGAAGCACAGAGGCGTGAGCCAAGATCTTTGTCCCCGTGTCTGAGCTGCTGCTGGCGAAACTGCTCCTTGGCCCACCTCATTTCCTAGATTTTGCAGGAAAAGTTGTTTTTGGGGATAAAATTGGGATGCTGTGGAGGCAGGAAGGGGTAGAATAACTCCTTTAATAATGACCCAAGAGCACCACTCTGCTCAGAAACCTCTGGACCTGTCATTACTTAACCTTTGCTAATGCACAGAATTATTTTGGCCAAAAACACAGCACCCAGGCCTGGTGCTCTAGTGATTACTTACAGTTCCCATTGCTTTTAGAAAGCACCGGGCTTCCCTCCCACCCCAAAAACACATTTGGGGCTATCAGAAGTGCAGTGAGTAATCAGAGCTGCTGGGCACTCACACTGGGGCTGAAAGGGTGCTGTGGATTAGGGAAAAAATGAGATTAGCTTGCTAGGCTCTCCCCGCCTGGGCGCCTTCAGCTCAGTGACAGTTAAATCAGGATATAATCGGTGGCTGAACTCCCTGAACACCGAGCTCCGGTGCCATGGCAGCTTGTGTGCACTTTCGGCCTCTGGGCAAAATGACGTGCCTCAGATTCACCTGCCTGTAGGTACAAAATGCTTTGCTTGGGGAATTCTTTTAAGATTAGGTTGTTCTTGAGGCTTCTGTGGTTCTGATGGTGTGGGTTTGGGGAGGTTGGGTGTCCTTTGGGTGCTGTGTCCAAGCACAGCAGTGCCCTGGTCTTTGAAATGTCTGCAAATTCCAGGTAGCCAAAAAAAAAAATCAAGGAAAACGTTCATTTGATTTAAAGACTTGGAAGGCTTGGGATGGAAACTTCTGGAATTTTATTCCCAAGATGTTGAAGGCTGGGTGCCATCAGACCCCCAGCAACACAACATTTTTATGCCTCTAGTGCCCAGAGCTCTTGCAGGGGACAGCAGTAGGTACAATCCAACCAGCACAACTTGAACCCTGCTTTTCAGGAGCTGCTAAAGCTCAACATACCTTAGATGGTTGGAGCTTAAGTGTGTGGCAAGCTTAGTTGGAGGCTGGATCTTGGAACTGCTAGAGCCCCAGGAGGTGTATATAAAATACTTGTAGTATTTATTGCCCAGAGCATCCCCGTCTGAGTGAAGGTTTCCAGGTGCCTGATCAGATCTGTTTCTGGATAGTGCTTGTCAAACCACAGTCCCAAATTTAGAGATTGGTGGTTGAGTTTTGTTTGCAAGTTTAAAATTCCACCCCCTGACTTCTATTCCTGGAGAGATCTCTGGTGCTTTTGGCGATGGTCTGACTCACTGCCGGGAAGATGGGATCCTGATGGAGCCACTGCAGGAATAACAGAGCTTTGCAGGTGCACGAGGAGAATGTTCAGCTGCCCATGAGCTGGATTGGACTCATCTGTGGTAAAATAGAGATCTGCTGCTGGTATAGCTGAAGGGTTGACATGTTTTTATTAGCAGGATGAGGGCAAATCCTTTAAATGGTGCAGGTTTTTGTCATAAATGGCTTATCTGTAATCTTTTATTCTGACTGATTTACAGCAAACTAGTCATCCCCCATTTTTCCTCTTCCAGCATGTGGATGAGGAGACAGACATAGCCTGATACAGCAAGTTAATAATGCAATCTTTTATTTTTGGCATTGAATTTTGGAGAGGAGAGAGGTGTTAGTCCCCCCAAAACACATACCTGTGGCTCACAGTCATGTGGGCTGCTTCCACAGTCTGGTTCTTGCACATCCCCCCTGTCATTTTGCCCCCAGCTTAACTTTTAAAACCTCTGCACTCTGGGGCAGGAAGATCCTCTGAGAAGGAGCGTGTGGTGCTTTTTGTTCACACAACCCAGCATATGGGAAAAGATGCCAACAGAAGCAACAGAATTTCTGTGATGAGCTGTGTCTCTTCAGAGCAAGGGACATCTCAGGACCTTTTGCTGGCTGTGCTGAGGTGTTAGGCTGAGGCTTTCAGTGTTAAAGGTCCATGGAACAGCATTCCCTCCACCAAGGGCATAAAGCATCTTCCCAGCAGGAACAGGGAAAAGGCTTGTTTGTCTTGGTACAGGCTCTGTCACTGCCAGGTTTGGGCAGCTGCCTGTGAGCAGCTGGGATTCGTGTCATGGGGGGGCCAGTTACAGTGTTCAACCTCAGTGCTGGGCTCTTAATAGGATTATATAGCAATAAGTGAGCAGAGCACATAGGCTGAGAACATCAACTCAAAACATATCTAGGGTGTGTTTGGGACAAACCGAGCTTTTTCTCTGCTCTGGTTTTCAGTTGTGCCCATGTTGTGCAAGGGCCTGCCCCCAAATCCATAGTGCCACTGCCAGAGGAGCTTGCATGAAAAACCACTGGTTTATTGTGAAAAAAAAGTCACTGCAAGCTTCCTGGTGGTGCCTGGGCTGTCCCTTCAGGATTCAAGATATGGGGTGAATTGCTCTGTAAAGAGCAGCAAGCCTGGTCTGGTGAAATGGGAGATGTCGCTTGGCAAGCAGGTGTATTGGATGGAATTGGAAAGGCTGCTAACACCTTTCTCTCTGCTCCCACAGGTCCCACCCGCATGACCTGCCCCTGGGCTCAGACCTCGGCCACTCCATCATTACAGTCATTAGCGGAGAGGAGCATTTTGAAGATTACGGAGAAGGAAACGAAGCAGATTTGTTTTCGGATGGCTTGTGTAATGGGGAAAACAGCTTTAATAGCACCTCATTCCTCTCTCCCAGGTAATGCTCAGTGCAACACTGGCCGTGGTTTCACCAGTTGCTGTTGCTTAAGCATCTTTGCCTGTGCTTTATGTGTGAGAGTTGTTTCCTTTGGGTTTGCATGCTAGTCAGCATGGAAGAGGGGATTGCTTTGGACACAACAGGATAATCTGCTCAGAAGTGGGAGATGAACTGCCTCCCTCAGTCTTTCCCAGTCCAGTACCCACCCTCCCATCCAGAAGCACTAATGCTCGGGTGGAAGAGCAGCCTGCATTTCACATGTGTCCCATTCTGACTCCTGTTCAGCAGGTGGCTCCTCACAGAACTTTCTAGTAAACTGCCATTCAGCTTTACCCTCAGTCCTGTTGGATGATGGGTTTTTTCTTTCTCTCTTATAATTGGTTTTTTTTTGGCTTTGATGTGATGCTTGGGTGGACTCACACAAGCTGTAGCAGCCTTCCATCTAGACAGACTAAGGGATATGTGGAGCAAGGAGCAGGCGGTGGCATTTTCCTACCTTCCTTGCATTAGAATCTGAAACCAGGCAAATGTTGGTGTTCCAGCCCTGGCAGGTTGATCAAATGACAGAACAAAACCTGTCAGTCCTTACTTTCTAATGAAAAAAAGTAAAAGCTGGAATGATCATCTGTGACTGCAACCCACAGAGTCTCAGTGGTAAGAGACAGTGCCAGGACCACATTTCTCCATCGGACAGTGCCTCTCTGTGTGAGGCAGGAGTGTCCATCCCAGCCACATACTTGTCTTCAAGACCAGAACATACTTTTTTTTTTTTTCCCATGAAATTAATCTGTGATTTTCTGCAGCAATATAAACTTATTGTACCTTTTGGGTTGGTTTATTTTTTTGCTGTCTGCCTGTTTTCGTCCAGCTTCCCAAAGCCCTTTGTAGAGTTTGAGCAATCCCAGTTTCACAGGGCAGACAGGGAAGAGCTGCTGTCAGATCTCCACACATGTGCTTTGCTGCAGGTCAGGGCTGACTTTTTTTCTGGTGCAGCAACAGTTTTGAAGGTATTAAGCAAACCTGCCATAGAAGAGTGTTAGTATCCCTAAGCCATTATTTCAGGAAAACAGTGCTCCAGTGCTTGCTGTGATGGGACACCTTGCAGTGAAAGGGACATGTTGCTCCTCCACACTCATCCTTTGTGCTGTACAGAAATGCCAAGTATGGCTGTCTGTACTGGTGCTGCAGTGTGGGAAGCACACTCAGATAGAAACCACCCTTGGTGTTAGAGTTTCTCTCCAAGGGTGGTCCTCCAACCTAGTCCAGAAGGCTCCTGGCAAGAAAATATTAATCTAAAGGAGCTTTGCAATCAGTTAAACTCTTTCTTTAATATCAGTCGGAGCTCCCGGGTTGCCTACACTCCCAGTGTTCAAATCTTGCTCTGTCAGGGCACCTTCTCCCCTCTGCTGCTCTCTTTGAATCTTATCCACAAGATCATGCTCTGCAGCGCCTTTCCTCTGCCGGGAGGGGCTTGCTCGGCACATGGCCATGCAGCTCGTGGTAGTTTATGCTGCAGACTCACTGCTGGGGTTTGCTGGGGAGGCAGGCTGCAGACAAACCCTGTGAAACCTCCCAAGTAAAGAATGCAGCTCTGTTGGAAATGGAGGATTTCCTCATGCCTTTCAGGTCTAGCCCTTACCTTGAATTATCAGTGTGTGTGTGAAGGCCCTTAGCTGATCATGCACTGTGATTGTGCTGCTGTTCTGAGCACAGCCCTGCCTCCCCAGTGCGTTTAAACTCAGAGAAGCCTTTAAAAAACCACAGCATATCTCTGTTTCAGGCTAAGCCTTTTTTATTTTGACAATGGTTTGAATATAAGGAACAGTATTGCTTGTAAGCAGTCACTTCACCACGCACCCTTGGAATGTGTATTCAAGTGGGAATAAATAAACTTGACCAGTTCTGCCACACGGCCAGGTCTCCACCAGAGAATTAATGAAAGAACCAAGAGCTTTCAGGGTACACTGTGGGGTGTTGGATTTTCCTGCTTAGTCCTTTCATGCATGTGTTTGTGATCCCTCCTTGTGGGTTATCACCTCTTTCCAGTCACATCTGTCTGGTGGGAGAAGTCTCTCTGCAATGCTTGGTGAGAAATGAAAGGCAACTGAAAGGAAACGCTCCTCTTGCACACTTGTTTGGGCTGCTGATGTGCTCAGTCAGTAAATTGTCATGGGTTGAGGCTGGGCCAGTCACTATAAGAATGACAGATGCTCTCTATTAATCCCTCACCTTCTCTGAAGAGGAAGAGAAAGGGAATAGAGGTGAGAGGCTTATGGACTGAACCCCCCCCCCCCTTTACTTTTTTCAGTAAAGCAAAACAGCTTTACTGAAACAGGAATAATAACAACAGAAGATAAAAATATTAAGAAAACAATGAAATATAGAAAAATATATCTACACCCAGTATTGAACTCCCTCAGAGTCCAGACTGGACTCAGCAACAGACGGGAGCTGGATTCAGGAACACATGGACCATGATCAAAGGCAGAAGAGACAGAGTCCTCCTCAGATGCTGCCCACTGAAGAGGGTTGAACTGAACATGCCACACATGGGATGGAATCCTTCACTGGTCGGTTTAGGATCCCCTCCCCTGGTCGTACAGGTGCAACTGCTTTCTTGCTGCACCCCAATGTGGTGCACAAGATGCACATTGAGCTTGGTCTCCATAGGAGCAAGAATAGCCTTTCTGCACACCCCAACCCTTGGTAGTAACTAAACATGGAGCATTATCACTGCCAGAAGCCAGCACTGTCTGTGAAAATCTGCTGTGAACTTCAGACACTGCAGAGACTTAGAAGAGACTGAGCTGAGAAGTAAAATTGCTGAACAGAGAATTGGTTCTGCTCTATCTCAAACTCAGACACAAGCACCAATGACAGGTGGAGGATGAGCGTTGCTCCGTGGGCTGCGGGAGGAAGCAGAAAGGGTGCCCATGGCACAGAGGGTGGCAGCTCGCCATGGGGAGTAGGTGGGGATGCCCCAGGGTGCAGCATGGTTTTGCTTTCGCCCACTCAACAGGTAAGCAACCAACGCAGCCAGCAGCCACGTGTATCTGCACTCACCCCAATAGTTGCCAGGCTGGCCTCTGGCTTCTCCTCTACGCTGCTTTTCCTATTTTTGATTAGGTTTTCAGGTTTGTACCTCGCCCAGGGGTGCACCCAGGCGGGTGAGCTGGTTCTGCCTCCTGGCAGGGGCGAGGAGCATTTGCTGAATCGGGTTTTTGTGTGGCCAAACATGGGGTAGAGCCCAGAAAAGGGCACATCACTTCTTCCAGGTGCCACAAAGCTTCTGTCACCTCTTGCTCTGTGCAAAGCCTGAGCAACTGACCTCACTGCTGGTAGATAATGATTATCCTGGGTCCAGACCTGCCCTACAGGGCAAAATGTTTTTTATTTTACTTTTTTTTTTTTTTCCAGGAATGGGAAGAGATGAGCTATTTACTTTTGTCCGGTTGCATGTTCTATAGGGGCTTGGAAATACTGTACAAATGGCACAAACTCAGAGACCTGACCCTTGGGGGTGGCTGGACTGCTGACACCCCACCAGCACCAAAAACATCAATGAGGGGTTACACAAAGTTGCTGAGCCAGGGGATCCCCTCCCATGGTGTCCTGTGCACCCAGCATCTTCCAGGCCAGGGCTCTCCAGTGTGTGTCTGTATCATAAGGTTAGCTACCCCTTTTGGATGCCTTTTGGTTTGAAGCTTGCCTGTGTTTGCTCACACCTTTACCTTTCTTTCTTATTGAACTGCTTTGTTTTCTCACTGTTAATCTTTCTTTGATTAAGGTCTGTGGCTTCCAGAAGTGGAAAGGATCTGCAGTGTATATTTGGCCCCAAAGTAACACACTCGTTGCTGCTCAGAATCCCTTGGCCAAACTTGGTCCTCCTCAAGTCAGGTCAAGTGAGAGAAAGGTTTTCCTGGTTTGCCAAGTGTGGGGGGATGCCTCGGCATCTTGTTGGCAGCTGAAAATGAACATCAATTGGACCCATTATCTCCCCTGGCCAAACAGTGTTTCTTACAATGAGGCAAAGCTGCTGCTTCAACTTCTCTGTGCTCCAGTTCATAGGAGAGAGCGGCTGAATTGCAACCACCTTTTTGAGCTTGGCTTCAAAGCTCTTTGTAGTGAAACTGCGCTGTGCCTTACTAACAGTGGATCCACAGCAGCAAACTGCTCTGTTTTAAAAAAAGATCCTTAAAAAGCATCTGGCTCTTGCTCAGAGGGCCCAGTCCAGCAGTGTGCAAGTTCCATTTGCATTTACTGGGGCAAACCAAGACCATTGCTAGAGCCTCCCCAGACAGGTTGCTCGGAAAAGCACATTGGAAAATATACTCTGTAGTCAGTAGATTTGTGGAAAGCAGGCACATTGCCTGACCTGGGCTCCTGGGGGTCCTCCACAAGAACCAGCTGGCCCAGGGGCTTGAGAACATGGGCCAAGCTCAGGTGCTGTGAGTCTCTGGGAGAATGGGGATTAAAATGCTGCTAATTTATATTAACTTGACTTTGACTGCAATTTGGCTTTTAAAATCAAGGTGGGAAGTGACCCAATCTACCCTGAAAGTTTTAACTGCAAGTCATGTAGCATACCCTGCCCTGAGGCATGCTCAGCTTTTGGAAGTCATGGCCGAAAATCAGCCTTGTCTGTTCTGTCCTGTTAAAATGACCCTTGTGATTTCTCTAGCACCAATCCGCTCGCTGCGAAACTGCACAGCATTATCGCAGATGAAGCATTTGAGTTTTACTGTAGCCAGTGTCACAAACAAATCAACCGCCTCGAGGATCTCTCTGCTCGCCTGAATGATCTTGAAAGCAATAGGTAACTGGGCTTGTGTGTGGCCATTTCAGTTTTGGGAATGATATTCTGGAATGGAAGACTTTCCTTGTCCAGCACAGCTTTTCTTTTGCTGGGACCTTCCTTGATTTTTAGTTGTGAAAGGGGATGAATTTCAAATTTCACCAAGTGAGTTGAGCTTTTCCAGGTGGGAAAGGCTGTGATAAGATTACAGAGGGTGAGCAGAAGCTGCCTTTAACCTGAGCTATGGAGGCTGGCAGTCAATGAGAGTCTTCCCTTCCACTCTGGGCCTCTTTGCATGTCCTGCTGTGTGGTGGGTGCTTCTCCACGCTCTGAGTAACACAGCCCTTGCACTGGGACTTGAAGCTGTAATCTGACTGTGTACAGTATTTCTATCACCGAGGAAAAGACTGCCAGGTCTTGTGGCCGGCCATGCCACAGCCTGGAGGCAACACCTGAGTTGCTGGTTTCAAACTGGAAGGGCAGGTATAGCCTGTCCTCCCACTGCAGCCGTAACCTGGAAACAGCAGCTTGCTGTCTGTGGCTTGGGACCTCTCCTGTAGATGCTCTCGCTTTGCAGCAGTAAAAATCTCATTTCGCCCAGCTTAACCAGCTGCTTGCCCACCGATTTGCCACCGTTAGCCAGGCAGACATGATAATCGCCAGGACCTTCATGTAGGAATATCACGAGCTTTTGAATGCAACATTTGAGGTCAACCAGCCACCAGCTGGACTGGTGGATTTGGGAATTGGGGAGGGATTGCTGTCTGTTTTAGCTTTTCCAACCTGTTTGCTGTCTACTGGCTGGGAGGATGGTGGCAGTAATTATAATAATTCTTCTTGCATCTGATGTGCTTTTCCAAGGCCAGGTTGTGCTCATGCTCTTGGTCTGTACCCATCCTCTACGGGACAGTGTTTCCTGGGAGCTCTTCTGGGCTATATAGCTAGGGGAAGAGAACTGGAAAATAAATGGGAGCTTGACCTTGATTTTTTTTATTTTTTTTTTTTAATGGAAAAAGTACTTCTCTTTCTTTCACTTTCTTGGGTGAATCAGTGCCTTTGCTGTTGGAGGCCTTGAGGTTCATTGATGGGTCTCAAGTTATGCAGTTAGTAAGGAGAGCACTGGACTTACCTGAGTGTACCAGTAGCCCCACTTTATTTCAAGCTTTATCTGCTAGATTTACCTGGGAAGCTGAACTAACCTCTTGGAGACTCCTCTGATAGGTGGGATTTCCAGAGGAGGATTCCCCATCCCATGGTGTTGTGGTTGGAATTCCTCACATTTTTATTTTAACTCGGGCTGAGTAGATCCGATTCCTCCATCTGTGTTCAGGGCTTCCCGTGAAACTGGAAATTTGCTGGAAATTTTGTCCAAGTGCCTCTGCACAATGGAAGGAGCATCACCTACCCTTTTTGCGGTGAGATTTTGAGGTGTCCCCATACAGCATGTGGGCCATGGTAGGACCTGTTGTTTGCTCCCAGCATCACCAGCAACGTGAAGCCCTCAGCACAGGGGACAAGTCCTAGATTGAAAGCAAATAGAGCAGCAGAAACTGGACCAAAATCTGGGCCAAGCAGCTTGGGAGGAGAAGCCTGAAGACACCTGCTCCAAAGGATGCAGCAGCTGGAGCAAATCCCGAGCCACCATGTAATAGCCTCCCTCTTAAAGGCTATGGGTGTACATACAATATTTTATACTTGGAAGCAACTGGGGAGCCTGGTCCCAGCATTATTGCTGCACAGGAAGGCAGAAGAAATCCTCCAAGCAGCTCAGGATGAGCTGCTTTTGTGACAGTACACTTTATTTTAGTGACCTTGAAGCAGCAGCAGTGGGGCTTGTCCCCTCTGGAGCTACCAAGTGCTGCTTTCCAACAAGCTATTTGCAGAGAACAATATTTTTTCTCCCTCTGGTGCTGAGGACATACATGACTCATAACAATTACTGGCAACCTCGAGGGCCAGACCTCCTCCCCTTGGGTGGGCACTGCGCGTCCTTGAAGCCTGGCCAGCAGCAGCTCCTTGGAAACATGGGCTTGGATGATGACCTTTAAACACAAGGGCTGGTAACCCTGACAACAGCCCCCTGGTCAGTCATTGTTTACAAAGAAAAGTGTCCTCGGCTATTTTTAATTTCTCCTTCTAAGAACTTAATATAATTAGCGGAGCTCTAGGCAGGAACGGACTCCCAGGTGATTTTTTTTTTTTTCTCTAAACTGAGCTAAGCCCAGGGAAAGCAATTCCTGCTGCTCCACTTGGGCTAGAGCTGGGTTCACTGCCATTGTTCTGTGACAGTTTGGTGTCAGCAGTGTGTCATGGTGGCACCTGTTTAATGACAGTGTGTGTTTTGGTGGAAGATGAGGAGGGAGATACAAGCCCTGCTCACTTCACTGTCGCACAGGTGCAGCAGACCTGACTGAGCACCTTAGCAAGCATCTTAAAAAGGCTTTTTGTTTGTTTCCTTAGTGGGTAGAGCCCACAGCTCTGTCCCAATGGGCATGGACGGGATAAGGCAGAGCTTGGCTGTTCGCACCATGGGTCGCTTTGAGTGTTAGCTAAACTCTGACCGCTGTGGTATGGTGGCAGCTGGCTCAGGCACATATGGAGCTAGGGCGTTTGAGCTCCATGAGTTATCTGTGCAAAGGAGAGCTTGTAGCTTGTAACTCCCCTGTCCAGTGAATAGAGCAGTGCCTGCACTTAAAATCCACAATCAAGAGCTCCTAATATCTCCAAGCGACAAGTTATCACCAATTCTCTGGTGATCCAGAGCCAAATAGTGAGAATAATCTTTTGAGAAGGCAAAAGCTGCATGCAAAATGCTGGGAAGGCCCATTGTCAGGCAGGAGGAGCTCCCTCTACCCCAACCAGGGAACTCTGGGGTGGAGAGGGGATGGCAGGGGAGGGAGGGTGGGCTGGGGTGCTGTGGGGTGCTCATGCTGCTGTTGGCACCAGGCTGAAGCCCACCAAACTATTATTAGCACTTTGGTTGCGGATCAGCTTTCAGGACAGGGATCAGCCAGTGAGAGGATACCGTTGCTGGAGGCGGTGAGGTTCTCTGTGGCATTCTTCCACTAGGTTCATTATCGCCGGGCTGTTAATTACAGAGCAAGTCCCTCGCCTGCCTGTTCCCTTCTCCCGGGGGTGGTGGGGTTGTGCATGCTGCGCGGGTGATCCCCTGCCCTAGCGAGGGACTGTCCTGGGCTGCTCGCAGTTTCCTGTTTCCCTCGCTTTCCACTGTCAGCTTTCCTAACTCTTTCCTGTTGTTTTTTTTTTCTTTTTTTTTTTTTTTCTTCATTTTGCAGCCCAAATAAAAGACTCTCAAGCAAGAAGGTGGCGAGGTAAGCTCATGCTCTATTTCTGCTTGGTGAGAGGGGTGCCCGTATCACTGATGGGCTCACAGAAGAAAGGTTGTCAGGCAGGATAAGTTTGCAGCATTGTGCTCCCAGACATGTTGTGCAGCACTGGGGAAAAGTGGGGTTAACTCTGCCCCCTAGTCATACTCTGCAATAGTTGAAATGGTTGTACATACTCACACGCATAGCTGGAGTGTGATATCAACCTGATTTCTTCTAAAAAAGACCAAAGTGAGGGTACATCCCTCCTCCGGCTGCCAGTGCCCTGACGGGGTACATGGAGTAGGGAAGGAGTCTTTAGTGTGGCATGTCCCTCTGGACTGCTTGGCTGGGCTGTATCGTCCCCACTGTCACCTTAGGGCGGTTCTAGAAGACTGGAGCAGTCAGTACCTTGCTCAGAGGAGTTTCTCCAGCACCCAAAAAAGCCAGACACCTTAGACAGCTCTCTTGGTTCTATTTTACCTTGCTTGGTGTAATCCTTAGCACCTGGAAGGAGCAGCAGGGTCAGGGCCTTTGGGCAGTTCCTGAGAGATGGCTGCAGGTAATCCCACCCTGGGGTTTAAAGCTGTGCTGCTTCTGTCCGGCAGGACCATCTCATGTGATGCCAGTCGTCCTTTTCTCATGGGCATTTTTACCCCAGACTGCACAGGAAATGCTGCACAGTTTGTTCTGAGTGACTGGGACAGAGGGTCTGTCCCCTCTCATTGACACCTGGTGCTTTCCTTTCCCAGCTCCACCATCCCTCCTGTTCCCATGTCATTGTGTTTTTAAGACTTTGAGTCAGTGTGTTTGCCTTGGCCACCAATATCCTGGCTTGGGTCAGCACTACTGTGTCCAGCAGGACTATGGCAGGGATTGTCCCCTTGGACTGGGCACTGGGGAGGCCGCACTTTGAATCCTGGTTTCAGTTTTGGGCCCCTCACTCCAAGAAGGACACTTGAGGGGCTGGAGCATGTCTAGATAAGGGCAGAGAATCTGGGGAAGGGTCTAGAGCACAAGTCTGGTGAGGAGCAGCTGAGGAACCTGGGGTTGTTCAGCCTGGAGAAAAATAAGGGGAGACCTCTCTACTATTCCCTGAAAGGAGGTTGGAGCCAGGTGAGGTTGGTCTCTTCTCCCAAGCAAAAAGCAACAGAACAAGAGAAAACAGCCTCCAGTTGCACCAGGGAAGGTTTTGGTTGGACCTGAGGAACAATTTATTCCCCTTGAGGGTTGTTAAGGCCTGGCCAAGGCCAGTGGTGGAATCCCCATCCCTGGAGAGGTTTCAAAGCTGTGGAGATGTAGTGCTGAGGGACATGGTTTAGTGCTGACCTGTCAGTGCTGGGTTAATGGTTGGACTTGATGATCTTAAAGGTCTCTTCCAACCAGAACAATTCCATACTGATAGTTACCTTAGCTGCCCTGCCTGCCTCTGCCCTCTCAGGAGGGAGGTTGCCCTCTACAGTCCTCAGGTTTCTCACTGCTTGTTCCCAAGACAAGGATGCTGCAGAGGAATCAGCAGCTCAGTCTGGGTGATGCTCATACACCCCTGCCCTGGCACTTGGTCTGCTCCCTGAGCTGGCCCAAGCAGTTTCTGTTCCACCCTCCCTCCCAGATTTTCTCTTAGTCCTTTCCCTTCTGTTTTTCCTGCACTCAACAAGTCTCCCTGGCGTGATTTCCCCTCCTGGCAAGGAAGCAAGTCCTTACTATTACATTTCCTAGTTCCGCTCATCTTACTTTCTAGATCTTTGTTACAAACACTGGCAGGAAAGGAGGCTGAAGGGAGCAGCCAGTCCCCAGGTTTCCTGTTTTAAGGCTGGTTTGTGTCACATGTGTGGCAGAGTCAATTTAGGAAAGATTTGAGTTAAACTTTTAGGACTGGAGATGCTCTTTCTTACAGGGATCGAGCCTTCCTGGCCCTTTGCATTCGCAAGATACTTTTCTGAGATTTGGGCTTTGGGGCTTCAGTAAATATTGGTTGACTCCAGAGTGGTTGAGTTTAGTTTGTGATAAGGAGAGAGATAACAGGGCTCTGCTGCAGAGCAAAGCCAGCTCCTTAAGATCAGCCTATGGAAAACCCTTTGTTGCTGATACTGTAATTACTGAATAATACCAAAACATTTGCTGTTCAGAAATAGATTTCATTTGTGTAAGGGCTCTTTCCTAATTTTTGTTTTCTGGGTTCTGTTTGTGCCAAGAAATCTCAGCTGCTTAGGTTCTGTTGTCCTTGGCATGATAATGACAAATGTGCCTGAGACTTTAGAATCTAAATATATACTCAGGGTGAGGATGCAAAATAACGTTGGTGCTCGGCTGTGATCTCTTTGGTAAATGCCAGTTATGCTTTATGAATACTTGCATGAGCATATTGTGTAGCAGGGTGGATTCGAGAGCCCACATTACAAATTCCTAGGAAAAACTGAGGTTCAAAGAGATCTCTGTGTTGTTTTTTTCTTGTTCATCTTCTGCTTTAAGCAGTGCTGGCTTCTAAGGCAGATCAGGCTGATCATTATTTGAGTTGTGATGAGAGAGCAGAGTGTTTTTCTCCAGGCAGCACCTGCCTAGGGTTCACAGAGATGGAATACAACAACCCCTCCCCGTGGCAGTGGCGGTTTCATGTGCCATGGGAGGATGGAGCTGATTTGCAGCAATCCCATGAGTATTAATCACAGTTCAGCCCCTCCACACATCCTTTAGATTGCCACAGAAGTGGGGACACCATTGTTGCAATGCCTTGCTAATGATGATCTCCAGGCTGTTGCAGGAGGTGTAGGGAGGTGGGCTGGGGTGTTTCACAACAGGTTTGGGGTTTTTTTTATCCCTCCCTCCCCTTACACCCACTGCCCCCCCACTTATTCTGAGCCTTATCAGTGGCTAGAATGGAGCACTTTGTCCTTTGCTGTATAATACATGGCCTTGGATGGTGGTAAAGAAAGAAAGTGAGATGAGTGAGCTCTTATCTCTTCTCATTCCAAAGAGCAAGAACTCAATCATGTGATGAAGTCCCGGCACCAAGTGCCCACGTCTTCACTTCTCTTGTGGGGCACGTTCGTTTGGCTGGAGAGCTGCTGCCTGCTCAGTCCTGCTAGCTGGGCACACAAGGGTGGTGAGCGTCAGTGACCCTTGGAGCTTGTGGTGGTGAGAAGGACCTGGCCCACGCCGTCCTCTGCTGCGAATCCTGCAGCCCCAGAAGGAGCAGTGCTGTCAAATCCCCTTGGAAAAGGAGGTGGCAGCTGAGGAGGGGAGAGAGGGGATGGTATCCTGTGAGAGTGGTTCTTACCTGCGATCGCCATGTCCTGCCACACTTGCTCTAATGTTGGTGTTGCTCTGGGTTGGGGTGGTTTGTCTCCGTTACAGACAGTTGCATCAGACAAGCACGCTGTCTGTGGGGGTGATGGAGGAGTCTTACCGGGAATCACTGGAGTGTACAGAAGAGGACATCACGGACAAGGTAAGAATGGTGCTATCTATGCTAACCTGGAGCACATAGTGGCTTGTGATGCTCTTGAAATGCCCTGGCAGGTGTTAGGCTGAAGCTCACCTTGCTGTGCAGTTGGGACTGGGCAGACCAGTGCAGGTGGGATCTGCAACAAGGGGATGGAGAATGAATTGAATGGCAGAGGTCTGGTGTGGTGTTGAGTCAAGAGGTGGCACTGGTGCATTCTCCCAGGGATGGAGGGGGCTGCCTCATTGGAGGGGCAGTGGCTTCCCTCCAGCTTGTCTGTTTGCAGGCTCTGTTTTCACTTCTGCTTCATGTAATAAGCTGGTTTCAAATTCTGCTTTTCTGAGATGAGCCAAGTCACCTGATGTGAAATAAGGACTTCCTTCTCTTGGCATGCTTTTGCTGCTGCTGCTCGTGCCCTCGGGGTATAAAGCTGATTTTATGCTGGTCCTGTTGAGTTTTACTGGGATGTTACAACAGAAGGATTTTAGGATAAGATGTGAGATGGGCAAGAGTACAACAAAGATTTTGTTTAAGCCTCCCTAAAAGTTGAATAAAACACTCAAGTTCCTAAGGCATCTGGCTTGAGAAGCCACATCTGTGCTTCTGGAGGCCTTGTGTCCCTGCACATTTCTTTTCTTAGAACACTTGCCAGTCTCTTGCCCTTCTTCCCAAAGTGATGCTCAAGGTTTTGCAGCCATGTTCCTCATTGACTCTTTTTCATGGTTGTTCTTTTATCAACAGGATATTGGGGACCACGAAATTTCCTTCTGTGGTTTCCCCACCCACTCACACTTCCACTTGAGTGGGAAGCAGAGAGGCACTCCCATTTGCTCTTCAAAGTCGTGCACTATTTAGAGACAGTGAATAAAAATGGAGCTGAAATAAGGGATAAAATACTAATCTCTGAGCCTTCCTCACCAGCAAGTGTTATTTCCTCCTATGTGACATTCTGCCCATATCGCTGTGCAGCCAGGGTCCTTCTGCCCTGCTCCAGGAGGTTATCCCCAGGCTTCAGGCTGCACTCAGATGCAGCAGAACTCTGGTGATCCAGATCTTGCCCTCTAGACCTCCAGGCACGACATGGACCTATTGGAGCAGGTCCAGAGGAAGCCACAGCAATGATCTGACGGAGGAACCCTCTGCTGGGAGGCCAGGCTGAGAGAGTTGGAGTTGTTCAGCCTGGAGAGGAGAAGGCTCTGGGGAGATGTTCTTGGGGACTTTCAGGACTTCAAGGGGCCCTTCAGAAAGATGGGGACAGACTTTTGATCAGGGCCTGTTGTGACAGGACAAGGGATGATGGTTTTAAATTAAAGGAGGGGAGATTCAGATTGGTGATAAGGAAGAAATGTTTTATGCTCTGGGTGGTGAGACCCTGGCCCAGGGTGCCCAGAGAGGTGGTTGATGCCACATCCCCGGAACCATTCCAGCTGAGGATGGCCGGGGCTCTGAGCACCCTGCTCTAGCTGCAGATGTCGCTGCTCACTGCAGAGGAGTTGGACTAGATGAGCTTTAAAGGTCCCTTCCAACTCAAACCAGTCCATGATGCTTTCTATGGTACAGTCATGAAGAGTATGAAGAGAGGAAGGACTGAAGCATTTGGCCCCATATTGGTACATGGAAGACATCAAAAGCTGAAAAATCAGAGTGTGTGTGAACAGATTTAATAGTGCTTCAAATCAAAGCATCATATCCTGATTCTGGTGGCAACCATCTGTTTTTAAGTAGCTCACCCAGGAGCAAGCCCCAGCGATGTCTCCTGCAGCTCAGGCTGCTTTGTGTGGTGAAGAGCAGGTCACTGGACCAGCTCTGAATTAGTGCAATAAACTGAGGCAGCCCCCAAAATGACTGCAAAGCATCTGGAAGTGGTGGGAGTCGCTCTTGCAGTTGGTGCCACTTTGCCAATAGGTTTAAGCTGTGGTGGCTGATCCTCTCCTCTCCCATCACACAGGTGGTTTTTCTGGAGAAGCGGGTGACGGAGCTGGAGAAGGACACAGCTGCGAATGGCGAGCAGCACAGCCGCCTCAAGCAGGAAAACCTGCAGCTGGTTCACAGGTAAGGGAGCTCAGCTTCTGCTGGCATCCCAAATGCAGCTTAGAGTGGCCTGCGGTGCCTTTTCTCTTCCTCCTTCATCTACTCAGCACCCCAGGTGTCAGCTGTCAGAGCATCTGGAGAAGAGGGCAATAGGAGAGGAGGGGGGTGGACAGAAAATAGCAGGAAACCTTCCCAGCTCTGCCGACCACACTTCGAGAGCAGCCAGGGTTCAGGCTGCGTGCTCTGCTGGGGAATTGCAGCATCCCACACACACTTTGATGCCTCTCAGGCAGATTCCCAGAGCTGCTCAGACATGTGTAACTATAACTGTGCTTTTTAGATTGCTTTTTACAGCATTTTTTAATGGGTTTCTCTGCCCCATGTGTCCATCTTGACTGGTCTCTGTGGAGCTCTGGAGCTCCAGAAGGTGGCTCAAAGGACCACAGTGGTGTCATGCTCCTTGAAAAGCTTTCCTCTTCAAGGTAGATGTATACTTAATACTCACTCTGTACAGACTCTTTCTGGCCCTTATTTCCCCCACTAGGTCTGGGTGGAAGACCCAGCAGTGTTGCTACTGCCCATCCCTACCATCCCCACAGCCAGCCTTGATCCTGCTGCTTTCAGATCCTGGCTAGGGTATAGCCCTTTGGATCCTGTTTGATGTAATCACTGTCTGTACTAATCTGGCAGGCTTCTCTCCTCCAGCAGCGTATTTACTCTCAGCAGATAAATCTGACAGGAGTTTATCTATAGGGCTGTAAGACTGTTAAGTAACCTGTGTCGGGGAACCAAGCAATTCAAACAAAGGTTTCTCTAAACCCTGATAAACTTTGCAGCAAGGGAAGTGTTTTCACTTTAACAGTTTGTTCTAGAAGCGTCAGTCAGCTTCTAATCAGGTAAAGCTTCGAGTGTACTCCATGCTGGTTGAAGAATAGGTTCATCTGGCAAAAGCCTTCCCCACCTTCCTGTGCAAAGAAAACAGATAAGGTTGATCTGAAGATCCCTTATTTTTTTTTAGGGAAATGAGAGAGTGGATTGAGAAGGACTGGGGGTGTTGTCATCTTTTTGCTGGGCAACTAAACTACTTCAGGGCAGAGTAAAGGAGCCCAAAATGCTGGAAACAGCTGAAAGAGGATTTCTCTGCCATGGGCCATTACAGGTGAAACCACAACCCTGGGTTATGCTTGGATTCAATGATCTTGAAGATCTTTTCCAACCTAAATGATTCTACAATTCTGTGAGATTCCAATTAAGTAGCTTGTTCTGAGTGATACTGTGACATCTGGTGTACTGTGTCCAGTTCTGGGCTCCCCAGTACAAGAGAGACAAGGAACCACTGGAGAGGGTCCAGCAGAAGCTATGAAGATGCTGAGAGGACTGAAACACCTCTGTGCTGAGGAAAGGCTGGGAGCCCTGGGGCTATTTTGTTGGAGAAGAGCAGCCTCTCTGAGAGGGGATCTGATCAGTGCTGATCAATAAAGGGCCCACAGGGGTAAGAGGATGGGGCCAGACTCTTGTCAGTGATGCCCAGCAACAGGACAAGGGGCAATGGCACAAACTGGAAACCAGAAGGTTCCATCTGAACAGGAGGAGAAACTTCTTTGCTGTGAGGATGTTGGAACATGGCCCAGGCTGATTAGAGAGGTTGTGGAGTGTCCTTCTCTGGAGAGATTCCAAACCTGCTTGGACAATGTGATCCTGGGCACCCTGCTCTGGGTGACCCTGCTGGAGCAGAGGGGTTGGATGAGATGATCTCCAGAGGTCCCATCCAACTCCCACCATGCTGAGATTCTGTGGCTGACCCACAGGCTGTGGGTTATGATTCTTGTGCTTTCACCCTCACCTTGCCCCCCTGTTGGCTTTCCCCCTAAAAAGGTGTTTGATGAAGACTGGAGGCTCAAAAAAATAAACAGAGACAATACCAGCTTGTACCACCTGCCTTATTTTAATTGACTGTCAGCAGCAGTGTCCTGGGGCGGTTTCCTGAGGACCGTGTTGCTTTCCCACTTGGATGAAGTGATGCCCTCCTACACCTGCTACTTGAGATGATGATAGGCTTCCTCTCCCTGAAAGCTCTCTGTTTTACAGTCTGCTTCTTCCAGCTTTCCTGTGTGGTGGGAGAAAGCCTGGGAAGAGAGGCTGACCCCTCCCTTGGGAGGGCAGTGGGCCGGGAGTGAGCCATCAGGAATGGCTAATCCTCTCTCTTTCCTCCCTGCAGAGCAAATGCTCTCGAGGAACAGCTGAAGGAACAGGAGCTGAGAGCTGACCAGACACTCCTGGAGGAGATCAAAAAGCAGAGGGAGCTGCTGAGCAAAATGGAAAGGGAGAAGAGCATTGAGATTGAGAACCTGCAGGCCAGGTGGGGCTGGGGCAGGGCTGGGTGGTGGCAGTTCTGGAGTCACATGTACACACTGGGGTACATGCAGGCTGCTGCTTGGCAACTGCACCCTTTGGTGACAAAGTGCAGTAGACAGTGAGTTTGACTTCGTTAAAAGGAGTAACTAAAGTCTAAACCCCAAGTTTTGGCTATTTCTCCTACCTTCATTCCAAAATCAAGCCCTTCTGTGACACTAGTCTCAGAATTTGTATTTTAATTTCTTTGATGCAATTTAACTTTATCTCCCATCATCTTGTCCATGCACCTGTCCCGCTGTCTGTCACTGAAGAAAGAGATGATTTGTTTGTGCTTGTTCCCATGAATGACCCAGGGAGGTACATTGGGTTCTCAGATGTTTTTCTACTTCATGGATACAGGCAAATGCCCTGGAAGGAAAAGATGTCCAGTGAGCAGTGTCCCGGGCAGGGTGCTTCATGCTGCCATTTGGCTTCCAAAGAAGTGGTGTGGGAGAGGTTTCATTTATGTAATAGATTTTTTTGCTACTTTACCAGCCTGTGTTTTGCTATCGTTCAACCCTTGCAGTAAGTGAAAGATGCAGGCGGTGGGGTTTTGTACCAGGCTGGTTGCACGACAATTACTATGGCAGTTGAATGTCACTTTACCTGGAGAACAAAAAACTGAAGTCCTCTCTGAACCCCTGCCCTGCTTCTGCCCAGTCAATATGTTTGCTTTTTGGTGCCTAGTGATGAGGTTTGCCCATGGACTGGTGAAGGCCTTGGCCTAAAGATTTGTATTGGACTAGATTGAGAAGGTGATGGGATGAGCAGTGGACTTGCCAGAAGTTATGTGGCTACCTCACTTTTTCCCCTGGGAACTGAAATCATGGAAGTCTCAGGGTTTGAAAATATAAATATCTTTGCTTTGAAAAGCTAAATCCTTGCTTGCTTGCCTTCAGCAGGCCCTGCTTTAATATTCCTAGTGCTGTATCCACCAACTCTCCTACACTTGGAATGCTTGAGTTTCTTACATATCTCTTTACTGTTGCAGGCTGCAGCAACTGGACGATGAGAACAGCGAGTTGAGGTCCTGCGTTCCTTGTCTAAAAGCCAACATTGAAAGACTTGAGGAGGTGAAGACCGTGTGTGCTTGAGGTGTCCAAGCTGGAGCTGGGTTTTTGGAGGGCTGGAGATGAAATTCTAGTTTAGACAAAGGACTTACATGAGATCTGATATAATGAGTAAATGCTGCCTTCCAGTCCCTGCAAACCTCACTGCACACCAGAGCGGTTCCATATGATCTGTGCAGGTTCCCAGTGTTTGACTTGGAAGCTGGAATTAATTTATTCAAGTCCAGAGGAGGCCACAAACATGATCCACTGCTGTGAGGCCAGGCTGAGAGAGTTGGGGTTGTTCAGGCTGGGTCTTGTGGCCTTTCAGGACTTCAAGGGGCCCTTCAGAAAGATGGGGACAGACTTTTGATCAGGGCCTGTTGTGACAGGACAAGGGGTGATGGTTTTAAATTAAAGGAGGGGAGATTCAGATTGGTGATAAGGAAGAAATGTTTTATGCTCTGGGTGGTGAGCATGGCCCAGGGTGCCCAGAGAGGTGGTTGATGCCACATCCCCGGAACCATTCCAGCTGAGGGTGGCCGGGGCTCTGAGCAACCTGCTCTAGTTGTAGATGTCTCAGTGCAGGAGGGTTGTTCTAGGTGACCTTTAAAAGTCCCTTCCCGTACAAACCAGCCCATGATTCCACGATTCTATTCTGTGTTTTTAACAAGCCCTATAGATATCTCTGGGTGACAGCACAGGCTGCAGGAACCCACAGTATGCAACAGTGGCAGCCCTGTCCTGGCTGCTCTGGAGGGGACTCGTGCCCTCTTGTGGAAGCTTGTCCCCATCCCTGCAGGGACAGTCCACTGCAATGGAGGAAGAAAAGCAGACATACTTATCTCCACATCCTGACAGGCAGATAAACCCTCACTGAGATTTCCAAGTTGAGTCTTCAAAGTGCTGTGTTATCTCCCAGATCCTCTCCCCTCTCACCCTGCTCTGGATTCAAGTCCAGGGTGGGAGGTTTGACCAGTCACCACAGCCTCCATGGGTTGGACAATATCCACATTTTTAGAGATATGTGAGTTACAGATGGAGCATTTGATACAAATGCTGCCTTTTGTTTCTGTTCAGGCCTTGTGGAAGATGTCAGATTAAAATTTAAGTGAAATCAAACCTCTCTGCCTAGCTGAAGGCCCTTGAGCACTTCATCCCCTCACATACTTTCAGCCTTCAGCTCCATCTCTACCTGATGTGGCCACAATGAAGTGGTTGTCATCTGCCGAGACCTTGTAAACACAGTGCACAGAGACCAGGGGTAGGATACATTTCCTGCCTGGGTGTGTTCAGCCACACAAAGCTGGTTTTGATCCTTAATCTATTTGCAGAGAAGCACTGCTTTTCTCTGCAGCTTGTGGGATTAACAAGGAGCGAGAGGTGCAGTCGCTGCCCCTCCCTGTTGAGAGAAGCACCTCTGATCAGCCTGAGCCTCTCTCTCCTCTGTTGTCTGAAATCAGGATTTTGTTATCAGTGTTGTGTTTCCTGCTGGTGTGGTGTTTTCAGTGCTCTGCTCCATGGAGCAGAACATCCCAGACCCCACAGCTCAGAACTGTTCCTCACCTCTTCACAGCATGGACCATCCAGCCCCAGCATTGCCTGGGGTCTCTTGGCATTATTGGATTTCTGAAAGAAAAAAACCTCCCTGTTGGGGAGAGCTAGGCTGGAAGCTGTGAGCTGCAAGCTGGTCCTAAGCAGCAGCATGCTGCTTTGCAGGAAATTGTCCTGTGCAGGGCCTTTGTTACCACCCAGTGACAAGCTTTACATGCTGTCTCAAACATTCAGCCAAGGCTTTGAGTATTAAGAAGGGGAGAGAATAGGGAACTGGTCTTGTATGATTTACGTCCTGTCTTGAACTGGTCATACTCCTCCTTGGGTCAGCCCTCAATTAAATTCTTTCATATCTGAAACCGAGAAGGAGCAGCATCCCTACTTAGGTTCCTGGCCTTTCTGAAATTCAGACCTAAGGAGCTTTATGATTTACTGTCTCTTCTCGGCCTGTAGCCTCTGTGGTGGCCTCAGTCCCACCCAAGCTGCATACCATGCTAGCACCACACTGCCCAAAAATCCATACAAGCGTGGCTGTTTGCCTCTGCACGTTTATTCTTGAGCCTTCTCTTGTTGCCTGTCTCTCAGCAGTGCTGTTTTGGTGTGTGCAGCTCTACTCGCTGCTGCCAAAAGCACTTGGGCCCTGAAGCCCTCAGGCAGCAAATGAAATCCCAGCAGGCAGAGCATCCAAGCACGTCAGCAAGAAGAGCCTTTCTGGCAGTGCTCAGCATGCGCCGTGTCCTTGAGCAAGCGGGAAGAGCCCTGGCAGCACCGAGGGAAGAGGGGCCCTGTGACTGTTGCCTTTTGTGTCATTACAGGAGAAGCAGAAGCTGCTGGATGAGATTGAAGACCTCACTGTGCAGCTCACGGAGGAGCAGGAGAAAAAGAGGAAGATGGGGGACAAGCTGAGTCAGGAGAGACACCAGTTTCAGAAGGAGAAGGAGTCAACACAGGAAGTAAGTAGAGCCAGGTCTGCCTGCCACTGCCCTGTTCTGCTTTCCTGGTCCCCCAGATTAGGGCTGTGTAAGGAAGCTGGTCTTGTCAGGCTTTACGAAAATAGGTGTAACTGGAGAATTTGGTGCTGTCCAGTCAGAGAAAGGTAAGACAGAGACTTAAGTGTAGAATATCTGTTGCTTCTGCCTGTGTTAACATTCAGCTGAGCTGTGTCTGCATCTGCAAGCCCAGTGGGGCTGTGCCCCCCTGGCCTATTCCTTCAGGGCTTGTTTTTCTTCCGTGTCAAAGGAGTGGTGGCAGAAGCACAGTGATGATGGCATGTGGATGCAGCAGGCATGAAGAGGGGGGTGCAAGGCTGCTTGGTTGAGAGCTGCCAGCTCCTGTGTGCCTGGGGGCAGAAACACAGCCCCCTCCCTGACTCCCCCTGCCAGCCCCTTCCAGGTGTCTGTAGTTGGAAATTCCAGCTGGGCTTGCTGTTGTGGTAGGAAAGGAGCTTTGGGCCTCAAAGTGGAAATTATTGTCATTGTGGGACTGCTGAGAGCACTCGAGTGAGATGAGGATTCCCAGCAATGTGGCAGGGGGGAGCTGCCCAAGCAGGTGCCTACAATGCTGGGGTTGGTCTGAAGCTTCTGTCTGCAGAAGCCAACCTCTTTGGTTCTCCAACAAAGTCCTTCCAGGGCTGCTCTCGTGTATTTAAGTATCTCCCCCCTTCTGTTTGCTAGAGGTGTGGGAAAGGAAAGGGAAGCTGTGCCCACCCAGAAAGGGTCTGTTAATCCTGCCACAGCAGTCAATGGAGTTGTTCCCCATCTGTCACACCAGCCATGACCAGTGCAAGCTGCCAGACTTGCAGATGATGCAGCACTTGCTTGTCCTCTTCTCATGTGCTGCAGCTCATCGAAGACCTCAGGAAGCAGCTTGAGCACTTGCAACTCTTCAAACTGGAAGCTGAGCAGCGAAGAGGAAGGAGCAGCAGCATGGGGCTCCAGGAGTACAACAGCAGGACACGGGAGACAGAGCTAGAGCAAGAGATCAAGCAGCTTAAGCAGGTATGCAGGGCTGAGGAGGGAGGGAAGCATCCTGGCTGCTTGGTCTCCTGATTTCCTGCCACTGAGGAGTGGCCAGCAGGAATCCTGGGAGGCATTCTTGAGGAGCTGACCATGGATCCAACAGCCCAAAGCTTTCTTGCTCTCCTGTCCTGGACAGGACAGGTTGTCTCCTTCTTCTGAAGGACAGCATGTATGCTCAAGAGCTCCCCTTTCTGCTGTGTCGCATGGATCTCCCCAGCACGTTTCCAGAGGTTCTTTTGGCTCTGCTGAGATTGAGTTGGGAGACTGTGTGTGGTTCCCAGCGCTGTGTGAGCTGCTGGTTAGGACAGAAGCCTCTGTGTTTCCTGTCTGGATCTGCTCTGAGGGCACCATGTGCTTCAACAGCATCTGTTTTGTCTGTTGTGAGCAGGATAACAGGAACCTGAAGGAGCAGAACGATGAACTGAATGGACAAATCATTAACTTGAGCATCCAGGGAGCCAAGAACCTCTTCTCAGCCTCCTTCTCAGAATCCCTGGCAGCAGAGATAAGCTCGGTCTCCAGAGATGAGGTACATGGCATGATACACTGCTAACCTCACACCACATCTTCCCAGGGTGGCTGGTGCATCTCTTTCCACTCAGCCCACTAAAGGCCTGGGAGGAGCTGATATGGCCCTGTCTGTGATACAGCTTCCTTGAAAATTCCCTTGAAAGCTGTTGCGAGAAAAAAAATACACACACAATGTGTGAAAAGTTTGCAGGGCTTACCCTACCTGAGTCCTGGGACCCAGGGAAGCTGCTTCCTGCACTGTGCTGATCCTGGCAGCTCTGCTTCACCAGCTCTGTGACAGCTGCCTCTTCCTGGGGCACACCAACCAATTCAGGCTGGGTCTGTCTGTGTCTGTGGCAGTCTTAAAACACCAGGATGATGGGGCATCTGCCTTGGAGATCTTGGCTTTTCTGGCACGTGTTCTCCCTGCTCTGGGGCTGCACCTGAGATACTGGTATTCATATTACTGGCGTTAGACAAGAATAATTGTTTTGGTGTCTGTCGTCTCTTCTTATGAACCACAAAACCTGTGAACAGGATCAAAAGAGGCTGCAAAATTCCCAGTGCAATTGAATGGTGGGAAGCAAAAAGTAGAGGATAAAACTATTTACTCTTCTATATGTATTACAACTGTATGAAACATTATGAACAAATATAATAACAGGTATTTTCCCCTTGCTCCTTGGCAATGCCACTTCTGTATGTTTTCCCATGACCCGTTGTTGTTCCCAGCTACTCTGGTTATTGCAGTTTTGTGTAAAGTATCAGGGGTGCAGCCACAGAGCAGGGAGACACAGTCACATAAGCACCAGAATTCAATCTTTCAGACCTCTGGAAGCGGGGAAATGCACCTCTATATTTTGGGGGCGAAAGGAAAATGTGATGTTTAGTGTTTTCTCAAGACTCCAATCAGGCTGAGAGCTTGAGGACAGACAGGAGTGAGCAGAGGGCATGTTCCCATGGCTGAGAATGTCCCAGGCCAGAGTGAAGAAGGGTGGAAACTTGTGTGGGTGCACA
The DNA here is from genome assembly GCA_033558465.1 of Alcedo atthis. Classification (NCBI taxonomy): domain Eukaryota; kingdom Metazoa; phylum Chordata; class Aves; order Coraciiformes; family Alcedinidae; genus Alcedo; species Alcedo atthis. Next base: position 6,070 of record WYEA01008598.1, on the reverse strand, counting down.
GAGCCAGGAGAAGCCCCGCTTCTTGGCCCTGGGCAGCAGCAGGCAGTGAACCCTCACTCCCTGTCTCCCTCCACTGCAGCTCATGGAAGCGATTCAGAAGCAAGAGGAGATAAACTTCCGCCTGCAGGATTACATCGACAGGATCATCGTGGCCATCATGGAGACCAACCCCTCCATCCTGGAAGTTAAGTAAGGGCAGCCAAAAGCCGCTGGCCATGTGCTTGTCGACGGGTGTGGATTTGGTGCTCTGAGAGGATAAAGAGAGACCCAAAACATCTTTGCTCTTGATGAAGGCACGAGGAAGCATTGTGTCAGGACAGTGGGTGAATTAGCCAGCGGATGAGGGGAAAAAAAGGAAACCAGTAACCTTTGTTGTCTGACTCCATTATTTTTGAAACCCTTCTGGTTTGGAGGGGTGAAAGGGAATCTGGAGAAGAAACACAGGCAACGGACAGCTGGAGGGAACTACCTGTGAAGCTGGGAACTGTCCCGACAGCGGCCTCGGCCCCTCTGTCCTTGGGGGGTGCCACCACGAGGGCTGTGAGGAGATGGTGTCTCTGAACTGTGGGATAAAAGGATGGAGAAGGAAGCAGGAGTGCCGACATCTTCCCTCACTGCCCTGTCCGGCCCAAGTATCTGCTTTGCCAAAGTGTCCCTGACACACTCACTCACTGGGGCAGATCTGGGGAAGAGGGAAATGTGTCCAGGACATGTAGAGGTTTTTGTCTGTTTTGTTTTGGTTTTGTTTAGGTTGTTTGGGGCTTTTTTTTTCATTAACGCAAATGTCGTCATTCTGCTAGCACAGTCAGTCCTCGCCCTGCCGCTTCTGCTGGGCAGGACTTGTGCGCAGAGTTCACCAGCTCTTCGCCGACTTGCCAGTGGCAGAGGGGTTGCAGAGCAGCAGTTTCAAGACATCACCTGATCACCTGCCTTCTTATTTATTTTGTTGCTGCCCATGGCTCACTACTGTCAGCATGCCTTGGTGTTCACAGCTCTGCTGCCCTGCTTCCAGATCTTCTGCTGGGTTGGCTCTGGGAGAAGTGGACCCCTTAGGCCCAGCTGCAGACACATAGGTGCTGTCTGCCTGTCCAGCCTGCAGGGACGAGGGGAAAGCTGTGACTCTTCTAATTGCACCTGGAGGCTGGTCCTGGCTGCTTCTCTCCCATCCCTGGACTAGTACAGGGGACACGCAGCAGTCAGGGAGAGGGCTGAGCTCTTAACGTTTTTTCCCAACGTCCCTGGCCTGGGAACAGTAGTCTGTGCCATCCCTGCCCAGAGCAGGGCTCTGGTGGTGATAGCTGCAGTCCTAGAGGTAGAGCCTGCTCTGGCTACATTTCCCCACTCTCTCCCTGGACTGTGGCAGGGGATGGAGCAGCTGCTCTCATTTCTCAGCCCTAGGCTGACATCTTAATGCTGTGTGGGAGAGTAGACCAGAGAACACAACAGCAGCACCCTGGGAAACAAAAGCCATGTTTACACCAGACAGCTTTTGGCTCACCGGCACAAGCGGCTGTGGTGCAGCAGCCACTTTAACTGAGCTACTCCTCTCCAGCTCCAGGAGCCAGGCAGCTGACTCCCAAGGAGCTGACTTTGGGTCTGTTGGGCCCCAAAAAGCAGCTCTTTTCCCTGCCCATCAGGTTTTAGAAATGCCAGCCTGAAAGCAGGAGCTGCTGGCCAGGAAGGGGGTGCCTGCACCTCCCCAGAGCGCTGTCACACCAGTGGCACATCTCTCTCCCCACGCTGCTGCAGGGGCAGAGCCACCAGCTTGCCCTGTGTCCCTAGGGGGCGACCAGGAGGAGTGACAGCTACCATAGCCTTACACCCTGCTTTGGGGGGGAATCCCCAGTGGTGGAAGCCCCTGAGATTCAGGCTCTGGAGCCAGCCCAGCCGCTGCCACCATCAGCCTCCCCCTTCACATCGCCTCTGGGTGCTGAACCTCCCATGGCCTTGTGCAAGGTGCAAAAGGGTGGGGGCAAGCCCCAAAAAACCTTTGGGAGCAAGGGGGACACCCAGTGCTCTCTCACACCCCCTCCCTTGCACCCAGCCCTCCCTGGCATCCCCTCCCTGCCCCGAGTCTGCGGGAAGAAGCCACGTAATGTACATTTACAGAGAAGCTTTGGGTGTAAATCAGTGTATACTTGGAGAGGGAAATTTTTTCTATCTTGTAGAGTAGGTATTTTTATAGACTGAAGGTTGATCTTTTTTTAATACTTTAAAGAAGAGAGAAATGTATCTGTATACACAAAAGCATATATATATGTATAAATATATAAATATCAGAGATCTGCCTTTCTTGACTCGGGATCATGGATCCCCAGTTCTCAAAACAATCGTCTTTTTTCCTGTCGCTCACAAAGAGGTACTGTAACTGTAAATAAGCACCGGGGAAAAAGTTTTAAGCAAAGCACTGACTTGCACATTCACCATGCTTTAAAATCCCAATGGAAAGAAAAAACAAAACAAAAAAAAAAGTCACCACAGAAACCCCTGTAATTCCTAAAAACTATTCCTCTTTTCCCACCGGTATTTGAAGGAAGTCCCCAAAAAAGAGGCAAAAACAGTATTGTCTTAAATGATGTATCAGTTCTTGTCAGATTAAAAGCTGTTACTATTCCTGCTTGGAGACATTTTTCCATGGGGACAATGCTTGAGTGTTGGAGCCTCCCAGGCATCCAAGTGGGGCTGGGTGGGAGTGGAAATACCCTCATGCTGAAGAGTGCCCTGATTTGGGGGGTGGGGTGGTGAGGTGGGGGGAGGATGGACCCAGCTGGCTCTAGAGGGGCCAAGGTGAAAGGGAGCCAAAATCTCCCTGTAGGCAGGATTGAGGTTTAAGTGGGGTGAGGGACCTTCAGAGCTGGCCCTGTTATCCCCACCATGCCCACAGCATCCTGCTGCTCCAGAGATTTGGGGGAGGCTGAGATGGGGCCAGGCTGTGGCTTGCTACCAGTGGGGACTTGATTGGGACTGCTCCAGGTAAGGACACAGGCTTTCCCTTGTCTCTGCTACACTGTGCTAAACCCCTCAGAGCACTTCTCCACTGCTCCAAACTGTTCTAAAAATCCCTTAAATGCTCTAAACCATCCTGCCAAGCTGCTCCACACCCCTATAAGCTTCCCTCCACCTTCTCACAGCCCCTGTAAGCCGCCCCAAAGGGCTTAAATGTGCGAAATAACCCGCTCAGCTCCCGGAGCACCTCCAGATGACTCCAGACTCTTGTTCTGCACTGCTCTGAGCAGCCCTGGAGCTCCTGAAAGGAGGTCTGAGTGCCTCTGCATGCCAGGAAATGCCTCTAACTTGCTCTGAGATTTCTAAACCACCCCAGCTTACTGCAAAGTGCTCCTCACTCCTCTGAACTGCTCTGAGCAGCACCAAGCTTCTCTAAACCACCTCTGAGCTGTTCTGAAACATCCCTGAGCTGGCTTTAAAACATTTCTGAGCATCTCTAAAACACTGTTGTAGTGTTCTAAACTGCTCTACGGCCCTCTAAGCAACTCTGCACCAAGATTTCTCTAAACACCTCAAAAAAAATCCTTTTAAAAATTCCTCTGGAACATTCCACCTCCCAACAACTTGAAGCTGCTCCAGAAATCAGGTAATTAAATGTCTCTGGGTGCTGGTGCAGTGCATGGTCGCTTCAAGGAGCCGTAAACCACCTCTGAACAGCCCAGGGCTTTGGAAGGACAGACCTGTGGGCAGCGCTAAAGCACTTGAATTGCTCAAATAGCTCTTGGGCTCCTCAAACTAGCCCCCTGAAAGGCACCTCGATGCTAAAACTGCTTGGAGCAGGTTGAAAGAGCTCTTGAAGTCCTCTAAACATTTCTAAACCTCCTTGAAATAGCTCAAAATGGATCATAGGAAAAGATGTATTGGCTCTGAAGCACTCTAAGCGTCCTTTATATGGCTGTGAAATGCTTGAAGTGCTCTAACACCCTCAGAAAGGCCTCTGAGACTCCCCTGGACCTCCCTAATGGACCTCTCAACAGTGTTAAAACTTTCCAGTAACGTCTCTAAACGTCTCTAAATAGTTTGAAAACACCTGAGCCCCCCTCTGAATGACACCAAAGAAGTATAAGCATCCCTGAAACAGCACCCAGCAGCTCCAAAACTGCTCTATAACTCATCCAAAAATATTTGCAGCTGCTCAGAAGCACTGGAGCTCTTTTGCACATCCTCTGAAAGGTCTATAAATGTCTTGAAACCTCTCCAACCTCTTTGAAGCTGCTCCAGAAAAGCACTAAAGCTCTGAAGATCCTTCAGAATGGCTTCAAAATTGGTGTGAACCACCCAAGCTCTCCTGGAGCTGCTCTGAACCACTCTTCCCCAGTGCTGTGCTGGCTTGGCGCTGTTCTAGTAAGCTAGCAAGTTATTAAGAAAAAAATAAATGCATTAAAATAAATATATTTGCAATAGGATTAGAGATTTATGGTGCTTTTATACCTCCAAAACTCCTCAAGGAAGCTGAGTTGCTTCTGAACAGCTGCTCAGAACACCACTGAAGAGCTCCCCCTTCTCCCTTTGTTACAGTAGGATGCTCTGGGATGGGGGGAAATCAGCAGGCAACGAGTTGGCCTCTGGGTGTGGTGCCAGGGGATCCAGCCACACCATATAGGGGCCCTGTGCCCACCCACTGCACTTGGCCTTGCATCAAAACCATAGTGCTTGGTCTTTGCAGCCCCAGGGGTTGGCATGGGGTGCTCTGCTAGGCTGCAGGCTGGAGGCAAGCACACAGCCTGGGTCCCTGCCACCCTGTGGCCCCTGCCACTCACCTTGGAGGGCTTGTTGCTCACCCTGGATCCAGCCCTCTGAGGGCAGCAGTGCTCTCCTGCACCCAAAAAGCTGCAGGGACCCCATCCAGCCCTTCCTCAGGGAGCCACTGGGCACATCCAAATGCCCCCAAGTCAGACCAAGGCCACCATAGACATATCCCAGGATGTCACAGCAGGATCACATCCAACAGGACCCCACAGAGCCGGTCCCTGGCTGCACCCCAGCCCTGGCCCAGTGCAGGAATGTTCTCCAGTCAGTGGGTGTTCACTTGAGGCCAGGCAGCTGGAGGGTGGAGAAGAGCAGAGCTGGCACTGGGGACCCCTATTTGGAGAAGGGGTTTCCAGCTCCTTCCCTTTCCACATCTGCTGCCAGGATGTAGCTGGGATGCGGTTAACCCTTGACAGCCAAGGTGGGAGAGGAGGTGGACTATGCACCCCACCCTGAGCATCCTGTAGGGCTTATGGGAGGGCAGCCCCGGTGCAGCACCTCACCCTGGAGTGCTTCCAGCAACACCCCGTGGGAATCATTGTGGGCAGGACCACCTGAGATGCTCATAGGGAGCACAATCCCCAGGGATGCTTCGGGACCTCAGGCGTGGGACCTGAGTCCTGACAAATGATAGACACATCAAAGGAGATGGTAACACCCCAAACACTCCACACATCAGCCAGGAGGCAGCAACAAAATTCTTCCTGCACCTGAGTTTTTCGTTTGCTCCAAGTTGGATATCCCTGGGGGAGGAGGGTCTGCAGGGCACAACCTGCCTGGGACCCCTCAATCTGACTGGTCTCCCAGGCTGTCCAGGTCCCCCCCAGTCTGCCTGAGGCCCCCAGCCACAGGCAGCACCCACAGTGAGCAGAACCTTGGCGACTGCCGGGGAAGTGGGACAAAGAGGCAACTCCCCCACTTGCCCTGCACAAAGGCAGTGGGTTCCCAGCCCCAGCCATCGGTGCTAGTCTCTGCAGGGCTCCGTGGACATGGGGGGATCGCCGGGGAGGATCCCCGGCCGGGCTGCAGCACCCCGGCGTCCTGAGGTCGGTGGGGGCCGGCCTGGTGGGATGGGGTCAGGGTACGTAGAGCAGCGGGACCCGTGGCTAGCGGAGCTTCGGGGGCAGGGCCCGAGAAGCCGGAGCAGGGGGTCCGGCCGGGGCGGGGGAGCAGGCAGCACCTCCCACTCCTCTCTTTCCTCCCCTCCTCCTCCAATGCAGTCCCCATCCTTGACCCCCCCACCCCCACCCCCATCCTCTGTGTAGGGATGAGTCACCTGAAGGGCTTTCTTCTCAAAGACCAGTAGTCTTGAGTT
>WYEA01008597.1:148262-176306 GCA_033558465.1 Alcedo atthis | reverse complement strand
GAGCAGGAGACTCCACAACCTCCCTGGGCAGCCCCTGCCAGCCTCTGGCACCCTCACTGGGAACAAGTTTGTCCTTGGGTTTCCGCTCAACCTCTTGTGCTCCAACTTACTCCTGTTGCCTGTATTACAGTGGAAGTGATTTTCTGACTTATTTACCCAAGGCTCAGGTGAATCTTAGGGGCTAGAGATTTTTAGATCTGTTGAGATGCCTTGCAAGGTATCAAAATACTTCTAAAAAGAGAAGACAAAATCAAAATCAAGTAATTCAAAGCCTAGAGTAGCTTTCTAAACTTATATTTAATAATCTATTAATAAAATATAAAGCATAAAGAAATACTTTTTTTGATCATTAGGAATACTATATTTTCTCTTCACATTCCCACCCTTGCCATAAAATAGTCTAGATTCAGTTTTAAAAGTAAACCACTGAGCCTGTCATTTGTCCTTTTAAATATAAATGGAAGCACATTTAAATCCAGAACAAACTAAAGTCTAATATTTTAACACAACAGCAGCAAAAGCACTCTATTAAACAGCATACCTCCCCATGAATTGAAATCCCTTTCAGCAAATATTGTTTAAAGTTCAAAGGGCAGTCCTCTACTTACATCCCTACTGATTTTTCACAGCATCTGCCATAAGAGAGTGAAACTCTCCAATAAAACAACAGTTAGCAAAGTGTAGAAAGGATTTTCTTACGGAGGCAGCATCCAGTTGTGAAAGGACAGACTGCAAAAAAGAGTCCCAAAATCTACTCTTATTTGACATCTCAACTGTTATCAGTAACCCTTTATGAGCATTTTTAAGAGAAAAAGCTTTAATAACATGTTCATTGTCCAGTTATTTCTGAACGTGGAGATATTTCAGAAAACACTACTGAGTTCTGGAAGAGGATTACTGAAAAGGTGATTAGGGAATGGATTCTTTTAGGAAGGTGAGCTTCAACAAATAGTAAGCATCCCTCAACCCAACTATTTGATATAAATTCTATAATGAAAATTATGTTAATGATATTGAATACTTACCATGGAAAGTGATAAGAAGAATTCATGTTGCTATTCGTGGCACAGAAAGCATTTCATGAAAATGCCCCTATGCAGTAATTACAATACTATAAAATACCAGTGCTTCATTTAGCATCGATTTATCTGGCATAATGAAAATGAAACCAAGAATGAAATTTGGGGTTAATTCAGGATTGAGGGTGATTCTCCAGCACTGCAATAGTCCTGATTAATGTTATGATTTGGAGCTTAACTGCAGTGTCCCAAAAATGGATCTGCAATACTAATTTTGAAGGTTTACTAGCACTCTAAGTTTTCTTTTTAATTATTCTGTACTCATTTGTACAAAGGGGGGATTAACACACACTGTTACAGGTCTAAAGGGCCACCCTGACCTCAAACCATGACATTACCAAGGCAGATTTTTCTACTAACATGGAAATACAGCCTCTTCCTCAAACACTTTCTCATATGATCTGGCCAGTAATTACTAAAATACAAATCAACATGTGTCGTTATATTTTCATTGTGACTGAAACCAATAAATTCTGCAAATCTTAGAATAAGAACAGAATAGTTCATGAAAAAATGTTTCCTACAAGTATAATTTCTAGTTTTAAGTGGATTTACTTCAGCCTTATTCAGCTTTCTTTGTGGTTTACATTCAGCAAAATATTTCATAGATACATTGGCAAAATATGATGAAAAATTAATCAGTCTGTTGCTGATATTAGTGATGTTTGCAAAAAAAAAAATAAATTATTCTTTTTTCAAACACATTGGTCCCAAAAATGTGAGTTTAAGTGTCTGGTCTTCTTTAAAATATAAGTAGATAAAATATTTTTTTTACACAGCTAACTATTTTCTTCCTTATTTCAGCACTAAAGTTACTAGAAATCCATGTTGATGATTAGCAATATTTTATTTGATAACTGAATACAGTGAAAGAGAACAGATGCTAACTTCAGAATAAACGTTCACATTAATTATTATCCATGGTAAACTACTGAATCAAGAAACAAACTAAGGAACATCATTATGTGTGTTTGAATGACATGTTAGCAAACAAAACATCTTGCCAATGCCACATTTTAAAGGAATCAGTATCTTGATTCACAGCCTCCTGTGACAGCCAACATACAACTAAAACTTCCAGGGTCCTTATTTACTTAATTGTACTTATAGTATTACTAGGGTTTGATTCAAATGATTCTGCAGAAGATTTTTGCTTATGTCCCCAAATTATCATTTGCTCTGAAAAGCTGTGTAGAAAACAGAAGTTTGTTTGACTGTGTACCTCTTATCAAGAAATATCTACATTTTAATTGCAACACAGTGCATAACGACATAAGTACAATTAAGGGGAAGCACTGAACAATTTTTCTCAGAATGGAGACAAAAGTACTTCCTGAGAAGCCCCTTCATAGAAAGCAGTCTCAGGTAGGAGTCTGATTTCATAGATTTCAAGAACTTTGTGCCTGGTAAAATGACCATTTAATTTAATCCTCTTTATTAAATACGTTTTAATTTATTTTTTTTCTCAACAACTAAACCAACATATTTTTAATAATTCCTGTACTAATCTTGGGTATATGCACTTACTTATTTTAAATAAGTATCTGGAAAATAAATCAGATTAGGTCAATAAGGTAAATTAATCTCAGAACTCAGATACTAAAAATGGTAATAATAAAAAACCTTATGTTTTACTATAAATAATTGTTTCATCAGGAAAAATAAATTAATTACCTCGAAAGGTCGAGCAAACCAGTCTGCTTAAATGTTTTCTCACCAAAAAATTCTGGCCAAATCATTAACACTATGGAGGATGTCTTTAAAATTCCAAGAAGTAGTTCAGAAAGCATTTCTCAGGAATTGCAGATTCCCTTCTGTTCTTGGCTTTACAGTTTTCTATGGCATGGTTAATATTGTTTGATAATATCCTGGTACGTACGTATGACAGCTGAACTGCTTCACTCTTTCTCTTATTATTTTAAGCATTTAAAAAACATGGAAGTTATTAAATTGCAATATACAACAGAAATACTCCAAAACAGATCTAGTAGACTCAGGGTTACTTGTTATACAAGGCATAAAATAGATCCCACTGGGGATGTTGAAGCAATTGATAATGTTTACTCTTTAAAAAGATATAGATTAACTCAGTTATACTCTCTGAGACCTAATGGCTTGGCAGACTGATGATGCTGCAGGAAGCTCAGACATAGTGTAATTGCCTCTCTTTTTTAATATATATCAGCAATTACATGTTAAGTAATGAACCAGCAATAATCTATCCTTTTCTCCCATGTTTAATGTGACCAGGTATTATCCCATACAAGATTTTTTTGCTCTTAAGGGCTGTAAATTTGCTTTGTGTCAAAATGAGATCCTTGTTCTCCTAGTATGTTGTGGTCTGTACAAGTCCCTAATATGTTCACTGTTATTAGGGGGTGTAATCACTATAATGTGTATGAGGAGGAAATACTAAACCAGAATTAATTAATCCCTGTAACATTGCTGTCCACTGCATAATTTTGCTTCACACACAGCCGAAGTCCACTTGAACTGTGCAATGAATATGTCATTATAAGTAAACAATTTGTACAATATCCTACTATCACAAGTTTCAATCAAGGTAATTCCTTCTAGATTAAAAGTTTTTTGTCTTGGTATTGGATCTTTGCTTTATGATCAAGATAGGAGAAATCTTTCTTAAATGCAAACTGATGGAGTGACAAGAGTGGAAGAGCTAAGGATGTTAAATACCTGAAAGAAATTTTTGCAACAAGGTTCTTGAGACTTTTTCCATAACATTGCTCAATAACACCTACAGAACTGTACAAAAAATCTCTCTTTGTTGGAACTAATTCTAGAAAAAGAAATACAACTGTCTAGCTTCACTAAACAATATTTTATCTTCTTCCCATGGCAGTAAATAAAAGTACTTACAAAGTTGTTAAATCCTATTGGTCATATGAACCCCTGAGGGTCACTACTTGTTACTGTTTTCCACTTGGACATTAATCCATTAAATGTAACTCTTTGGATGTGGCAATCCAGCCACATCCATCTAACAATCTGTGAAATTCATATCTCTCCAATTTAGTGGCCAGAATATTGTGAGAAACGAGGGCAGAAGCCTTACTGAAATCTTGACCAATTATATCCAAAGGTTTTCCCTTCTTTACTGATGCAGTTACTTCATTGTGGGTCACTAAATAATCCAGGCAACTAATAATCCATAGTACAGTCAGCATGTACTATGAGCTGGAATTCCTCTATAGAAGAATGTAGAGAAACAAGAGTATCCAGGCAGGGCCCTAGCCAGGTGAAAAGCATTGAGTTTTTCCAGAGGCCTTAACTTGCATTGGTATTACCTCTCTGGAATTTGCATTGATGGATCCTAGGATAGCACTGGTAAAATACACATTTACATCTTAGTCATTTCATTGGCTAACCTTTGGTCCTCCTTAAATCTTTATTCTTTAAGCAGTGTTGTTAAGCAGTCCTTTCAGCCTTGTTTTCACACACAGACACACACACAAAAAAGCTTACTTATTATCCTTTGAAAAGATATATTTGAAAAGACACTCCCTCACAGAACAGATGTTTCACCTCCTGCATCAGTTACTCATACATTGGTCAATGGTTTATGTTTACAAACAAAAATTATTATGTCCTTGCTGAACCTATATTAAGTTTAACCCCTCAGATGATATGAAACTCCAAAGGCCTATCCTCTGTCCTCCACAACACCTGCACGCCATGTAATTGGAATTATTTTCCAATGACTGAAACCACACTACCATCTTTTCCCCTCATCCACTCTAAACTTAGCTGTGACTCTTGTGAGTTCAAGGACACACTTTTACTTGTGGGGTCCCATCTGTCCAAAACTTATTTCTGCTTCTTCCTAAGTCTATGAATCATTTCTTTAAATCTTACGTTAAAACTTCCCTGCTGTCTTTAACCTATGATTCACAGTGTCTTGAAAACATTTTTTGTGGTTTCCTTTATGAATCACACACAGTTAAAAGAAGATTTATTTTAGTCTTGTTGAAGCAAGATACACTTGAGGTACTAACATGGCTATGGATTAAAGTTCCTATAGAGTCCACTCAAAACAGACTGACTGACCCTTGCAGAATCTATTAAGTCTGAGTATTTACATCCACCCACCTGAAAATTTCATAGCTACACCCTCACAGGCTTATAAACTGTTGTCTTTCAACTCATATCTTTATTCCTGATGTCAAAAGACACCACAATTTTTTGCCCAGGTTCAACAAGTTGTCTATTCTGGGCCAAGTAGAAATGACTAAAAATCAATTCCCTTTATCTCTCCCTCCAGTTACCAGCACCATTTCACTCATACTTACTTCAGTTACTCTCTAAACAGAGAAGTGGCAGAAATGGAAAAAAAAAATCACAGCACTCCCTCTGTTGATCCAACTAAATGAAGGAAGAAAGATTCATCATTATTTCCTTATCTAAGTAGCCTGTGATACTTGGCAGATCTAGGTGTCTAATATAAAATCTGAGCAAGACAAGCAATTTTATCTTAGTTTGGTTCTATTCAACTAAATGTGAGGATGTGGGGGGGCAAACTCACAAAGCCAGATGGACTCCAAAGTGGGGGGGAGCTCTAAGAAAAGATATGTGTGAAAATTAGTAAGATGTTATGGCACAAATTGTATCATGAGTGGTACCTATTTATAAGGCTGGCATTCTGCCTCATTCACAATGCACTCATAACTGTAGCAGGTAATTTTCTATAGGCTTTGAAAAAGCAATTTATATATAGTTTTGTGGTTGAGCTCAGCCTAGCATTTTATGCTCATGCTCATTTTTATGACTTGGACTTATTTTGGGATGGAACTTTTACTGTTTTTATAACTGACACTTCCTTGAAATTTTGGTGTGGGTTTTATTTTTTTAATTCATTTTATTATGTATTTCATTCTCAAACATTTTTTTTTTTGTACTGGTATAAGTCCTAGAAATGAAAGAAGACATCTCTAGTTCTCAATCACACGACAATCTTAGTTGTGACTTAAATAAAACATTCTAAATGCTTACTGCTTGCTATATATTTTTCTATGTTGATAATATATGTTTTAGAATATATTAAATTGTATGCATGCATAAAGTTCATTTTAAACTTGGACTATAATTTTAAGAAGGGATACAGAATAGAGATTAAAAAAAAAATCTTCAAACTGACCACAGCTTCATCTTCACATTCATATTTTCATGTCATTTGTAATCCTGTTGACTTTCAACTTTTGCAGGCTATTACCACTTCACTATTGCAAGTGTCTCAAGTCCATAAGTAAATGTAAAATATTAGAGAAGAAACTTAAGGTGAGATTTCCATTTAATTTACAAGCAATAGAGTTTGGAATGCCTTTTTTGAATACACACATCAAAATAAGTAAAAAGATTAAATACTCACTCCTGTTATGTAGCGAGGTCTATACTGGATGGTTCCAAATAAGCCAAGTATGACTATAATAATGTGTATAAAATTTGCCAGGATGGGTGCCCACTGATAACCAAGGAAGTCAAATATCTGCCTCTCGAGCACAGAAACCTATGGTTAAAAAGGAAAAGCATAAATAGATTAGAAGAGTCCAGAAAACATCTATTAGGGCATTTTTCCTTGCCATACACAAGATAATTGTACCAAGTTAAAAAAATACTACTGTCAGCACTAAAATGAAATGAGTTTGCAATGTTTCACCTTCTTGTTTTAATGAAAGTTGCATTTCTCACTGACAGCTTACTCAGATATATTTAGTTAGCTAAAATATTCATGTGGGCAATTCTGCCAAGATACTAAAATGTTCACTAATATGGTTTGTTTTCAGGCGAAGAAGCACAAATTATTTTGTTATATAAACCAGCAAATGATATCATGTTCTAGGGTATTGGTGCTGAAAATAAGTGCAGGTTTATGACTACTTCTCAGCTACTTTGCTTCAATTCACAAACAGCCTAGTCCTGTCCCTTTAATTTTATTATTTCCATACCTTTTGATTTTTTATCTTCCCTCTATTCTCAGCTCTCCTGTCAGTGGACTTTTACCAGTAACCAAAACCATTACTTCTTTTTTTTTTACCCAGTTCTTTTAATGATGATTCTGGTCTCTACCTCCTTCTAGGATCACAATCAGCTGAAGTATAAGCTGTAACTCAAGTCCCTAGGTCCTTAATTTTTAAAGGTGAATTAAGGGACAACCCTAGGCTGTTGATGATGGTTTTAAAGCAATACCATTCCAAACAGGAAAGTAGAAAAGTAAAAAGTAGAAACCTTGCACTTCTAACAGTATCAGTAGAAATAATTTCAGAATTCAAAAAGTAGGTGTCCTTTAACTGCTGTTCAGACGTGATGTCTAAATGCAGCACTGCACCCCAACCCACAGGCAGAATGGCATGTTTTGAGAAAAATAATATTGATGTGAATATTTGAATGATAGAATGGTTTGTTTGACACCGTTCCAAAAGTTTCACTAACAGCAATGGTGAATATAAGTTTCATGAAAATATGAATAATACAACTAAACTAAAATGAATAATAATAAAAATAAAAATAACAATAATAAGGAAAACAACACCACATAGACAAAATAAAGGAAAAAAGCACAAGCTGTTTCTGCACACAGTTTCATTATATGACAGGTGACTATTTACCAGTTTATATTATACTGTGAATTAATTAGCTCTATCTATCACACACGCCATTTAAAAAATAACAGCCTTCAAGATCAAGTACTAAATGAATAATTAACTAATGTTTTCCACTGTTCTTGCAAGATTACTATGGGAAAGTTTTTTAATTTTCATGCCTCAGTCCACTGCCACAGCAACACTTTCTTTGTCAAATTAAGAAAATTTGTGATTGTAAAGAAGCCTACACTTACACCAGCATTACAAGTCTAAAAAGTGCTAATTATCTAGTACTTACTGGCGTATGTTGAACTTTAAGCTAGGGATTGTCAAAACAACCCTGGGGTTTTTCAGCTGTATCATTTTGAATTTGAAAGCTCAGGGTTTCATGTCAACCACTGAATTCCTGTCTACAAAGATTCCTCTCAAATGATGCCTTCAGCTTATAGACAGTCTTGATATTTTGCCTACCATCTTATTTTACAGATATATTGACAAAAAGAGATTACAGCACTACATCATCCAATATCTTAATGAAATGATTTGTGCTATCCTACAATTCTGCCTAGTACTGTAACATCACAGTAGAATTTCCAGAATCCCAGAGCATCATATTGTAATGGTAGCAATGAGATGAAGAAAGAAAAGGAAGACCAAGCTATAATAGGAACATTCATAAAATCTCATATTGCCTGTGCTTCTAATTCAATCATTAAGGAATATTTCCTTGAATACTAACATAGTAATTTATATTAAGAAAGACCAAAATGTGGCTTAAAGCAGTGTTATGGTCTGTTTGAAGTCTGTTAGGGGTATTAGCAAAAGACCTGTTACACCTTATGTGCTGTTATTAGGTAACAGAGAAGATGCTCATTCTGAGCACAGAGCTTGTATTTTCATTAACTGAACAAAAAGTAAATGAGAATAGCAAAGCAGTCACAAAAAGAGTCAAACGTACAAAATTCTAGTATAGTAACAGCAGAGATTCAGCAACCAAAAAAGTACATGGGATGTTGTAAATCATTCAACCAGTATGAAATCATACAGTTAAGTATGTTAATTATAGAATAAAATTGCAGCATTGTATTTAATTATACAAAAAATAGAAAACTTAAGGTGCTTACTGCAACTTTAGGTTAAAAGAAAACTGTACTATCGTGCATCAAGAATCTTTTGTTTTGTGGATGCTTGGGGTTGTTTGGTTTTGTGTGTGTTAAAGACACAGTAGTTCCAACAAAACTTTTTTTTTTTATGGGGGAATGGTGGATAAATGGATGATAAATGGATGTTAAATGGATAAATGTGAGTCTTCTCTCCCATATTCCAATGTACTTTTTGTTTTGATGATTAGGAGCTTCTTCAGTAGCAAGTAACCATTAGCTCTGATTTTGTGGCCTGTTGAAACTTCCAGTGGTAGGACCTACTGGAAAACATTGCACACAGGTAAATACAAGTTGTACAGAACAAGGAGACGAGTCTGCACCACCTTTGTCCCTGTGTCTCTATCTCACATTGGCCATAGGCAGACTTGCTATTAGATATTCTCCTTTCACTTTGAGGAATCAGCTGTGTGTGGGGACTGCAGGATATGTGACATGGCAGCATTCTGGTAGCCTGCAAAGGGATAAAATATTCTGGAAAATGCAGCAGTTCTTACTTAGAAAATCAGATTACTGCAGCAAGGTGCATCACAGTTTAATGAAATGGCAAATATAGGATGTATCTTCATTCCCACTTTCTGAAGAGATTAAGCTGGAGAGAAAATAACAATGACCCACAAATAAGAAGAAAAAAAATTATATAGACGTCCTAGATGCAGTTACTTAAAAAATTCTCTCATTGGGTCTGTGTTTCTAAAGGGGAAAATAGTGAAAGGTAGGAAAAAGTACTAATTAATTCTATTAAAAGCTGCATTCTGTAGCTTCCTCCTCTTCCACAGATACTAGAATCATAAGGGATTTCCTTACATAGCATGAGAAAATATAGACCTGATTTTGAAAGATTTTTTTACCTTAGCTTCAAAACCTTAAAATTTTCAGTTAAAAAACTGTACTTCTGTCTTCAAAGCATATCCACCAGCTTCAAATGCTTAATGGTGTTTCAAGAATGTTACAAAGAGAAATGAATGTACTTAATCTTTAAATCTAGGAATAGATAAAGAATTGACCATTTTCTTTATCTGGAAAAAAGAGTTTAAAATATTAAGTGGAAAGATGAAAAAATGATAGTTTGGATGAAAAGGTACACTATGGTAAGAAAATAAAAATATGTTTTAATTCAACTCCATTTTAATAATGCAGTATACCCAAAATATAGGGTTATGGAGAGTCAGATCCCAATGTTGGAAAATAAGCATCCACCATATTGTCTTCTTAGGGTTCCAAATAAATATCATAGGCAGATTACCTCATATAGTCACAGATAAAATTATAGAAGAGTTAAGTGCAATTACAGTGACTCCTTTTTCCTAATGTGTTTTTTTTTCCAGAATTGTGCTGTTTTAAAAATAAATACAAAGTAAGAACAGCCTCTATACTGCCAAGATGGAATAGCTCAAACTGTTTTCTGATTCTTGTCAGAAGCTGGCTGTTAATAGGTTAACAGTGTTACTGACCTTGAGGGATCTAAGAATTGAATTTCCAGAGGATAAAGAAAACCATTTTGAGATGATTTTTAAAGTATATGATTGGACTAAAATTTCAGACAAGAATCACAAAGGAGAAACCAGTCAAAAGATGATTTATAACACATAATCCAAAATGGAAAATGACAAAGTGTCTATCCTCAGAAAGCTCCTTGAGAAGAAACTCAACCACAAATACTTCACAGTGATATAAAATCAAAACTCTGCGTGTTGATATAAATTAAAGTGCAGAAAACACACAAGCACAAGTGGGTATGTGTGGGCCCTGTCAGACAGGCCCCAGACAGGGCACACACAGAACAGATGCACTGAAGCCTGGGCAAGGCCGTGCTCAACTGGTGGACTCACCAGTTGAGTCATGGTAAGAGGCTTCCAGTTCACTCCAAGAGTATTAGCTTAAATTTCAGTAAAGGAGAATTAAGCAACCATGGTTTATATCATGACTGGTGCAGGGTAAGAACGAGCTACGGAAATTAAGCTCTAATCAGTATCTCATTAAGTCACCTCAGCTCAATTGTGTTGCATCAGACGCCTACAGCTAATAATAATTTGCTTGTGTTTTTAAGTTAGACACAGAGTTTTTTAATGACTTTCAGTTCTTGGTTCTATGGCATAGTGAGTTTAAAAAAGCTCAATAAATACATAATACATAAGCCTGTGTCTTATGAAAGAATTCTAAGCCTGCCTGCATCCCATACAACATCCCCAGTGAATCCTCCCCCAGCACTCCCATCATTATAAGGCAGAATATATATATATTTGTTCCATTCCTTACAGAGGTTCATTTAATTTTTCATCAAAATTTCAGATAGTATCCTGAGCTAGAGGGCCCAGTTATTCAGTGAACTCCCTGCAGCTGCCCAGCACAAAATCAGAGTAATATTTTGAAAGTCAGATCCATGCAAAAATACACCCACACACCTGCAAGTGTGCATAGGCATGTAAGCCAAGTCCTTTACTGTAAGTCAGCAGGGAAAGAAAAAAAAAATTATTTATTTTTTTTAATTTACTAACTCCCTGTCCTTAATCCATCTGATATTGCTGAGAGAAGGAATAGGCCTTCACACTTTATTTTGTACAAGTGCATTTCTGCTGTGACCTACTGAGGACAAGAGGGCCATCCTTGGTACAGAGTCTTGGACTCATGGCACAGAGTCTATTCTGAGTCTCAGGTGCTTCTTTAACTGAATAAAGTAATAATAAAAAACCTGGTAAATACAAGCTTTCTACAGTAGTTTTTCTGTAATGTAGTAATGAGAAGCAGAACTGTTAACTAAATAACACTTCAGTTATTATTACTCATGACATGAAAATAAGAGAGATTCTAGCCAAATTTGAGTTGGTGATGCTGACACTTGTTTTAAATAAAAATTAGTTACTGTGCACTGAACATATCTTCATGGTATTATATTAACAATTTAGAAACATTTAGACTTCACCATACATACATGGAGACCCAGTGACTCAAACAGTAACAAAATCAAAACACTGTCTTACAAGTGCTTTCCTGAAAAAAATCATCTCCTGTGTGAGCAGGAAGAAAAAAAAGTGGCAATTACTAGCAAAATAGTTGATCAACAGGTTCTACTCTTGCAAAATACTTTCTCTACACAAGTTATGAAATACCAATATGAATAAGTGATGGGGGGGAAAAAAAAAGAGCAAATCTCTGATTTTACACTGTATTATTTAGCATTTTTAATACTGCTTCCTAAAATTATTTTTAGAATAATATTATAGGAACCATATTGTTAGTATTATTATAAAAAATAAATACATGTTGCATTTAAGACACGTAAACATTTGAAACCTGGAGCAAATGCTTCAATTCATGGCAACACTTTGTATAACTACACAGAGATAGATATAATTGTGTCTCAGATGTCTAAAGCTGTTTTGTGGTTGTTTTGTTGGGGTTTTTTTACTGTACAAGACTAAATTCACCTTTGCTAGTAACATAGAAAAACAACCAAAAATTATCTGAATTTATGAGTTATAGCATATTTCAATACTAAAAATAAGTAGACTATTTCAGTTCATTCTTTTGTTTTCACAATAGTTTTATATACAACTCTTCACTTGACCCTGATGAGTAGCTCAAATGGGTTGGAGCCTCGAATTCATGACATAATTTGGATAAAAAAATCTTAATATTGTGTCACAGCAAATTTGTGTGTGCATGCCTTAAGACTATAGATTTTCTCCTTTCTGGCTGGCCAACAGTATCAATAGATATGTATCAGAACCACATCATTTTGCATGCCTGAAAGAAAATATGAAATATCAATCTCATGTAAACTGTTCTATCCATGAGGCTAAACTGCATGAAGTTAGTATTTCAGCTACAGGATGAACTAAAGTAATAAGAATTTAGAAGATCAGAGTTATAATCTCTGTAAAGTATTTTAATCCTTGTTCATGAACACTTCTAATAATCATTTGTGCATTATTTTAATATCTGCACTCCACTAAACCCAGGAAGATAAGGGCTGAATGTGCACAAAGTAGTTCAAAATCAAAATGATAACTCTGGGCAAGTTATGAGGTTCATTTTTATCTCAAAACCAAAATAATGTTATAACATTAAATACTCAGCTGTCAGGTCCCAAGTAGGAGTGCAATAACCATTTTGTAAAGCCTGCCTGTGTGTTTTTTTAGAAGCATTAAAAATCATCCGAGCTGCACATACACAAAATTTTATTAACAAAGAATGAGTCACAGAAGTGAGAATGTATAATAACAGTTGAATGTACTTGCTTAGATGTGATTTTTAATTTTAGAAGGCCATCTTTACAGACTGCAGGGCTGAACCAACAGGGCAGAGACATGAAAGGTGCTTCTGAAACTACAGATTGCAGAGCAGACAGGGTTGCTGTCTCTTTGTGTGCCAGCTCAGGTCTGGAAGCAGTCCAGCAGCATCCTGCCTGCACCACCTGGAGGACCTTGCTACAAGAGCTTCACTGCTACAAGCTTAAGGAGCAAGGATTAGCAAAGACACTCAAATGCACTGGGAGCCTAGTGCTTACTGGAGGCAGTGCTCTGCATTGTTAGATTCACAGGACTACCTGGTACATCCTCAGGTAGGTCATGAGTACAGTCTTGGGCTGTGTATTTCAAGACTGTCAATATGCTCGATTCCATTTTCACTCATTCTGCCTTCAACAATGGCCAGAATAAAACCAGTCCCAGTGACAAAAATCAATTTTCATGACACTGCTGAGAAGCCTTGAGCCAGTTCTTAACATAAAAATACTTCTGAATTAAGCTTTAATAATATTTTATAATTGCACAATCTGAATTTGCCCACAACAAAGCTTCAAGGCAAAATCAAGCATTCAGAGAGCATTCAGAAAGATTACCCTTATCTAATACTTTCAAATAGTTTCTGTCTTTATGGAAATATTTGACAATAAAACAGGTCTTGCTTTCATTCAACTACTTTCTACACAGTGATTGAAATAACAACATATTACATTTGTAAACTCCACAAAGATGTGATTATGCTGTTATGGATTTGACAAGAGGATGTATGTAGGGTAGCTTAACTTGAAGTAGTGAAACTATCTTCTATGTATGTTTCTCCAGCCACAAATATAATCTATAGTAATACCTTAAAAAAAAAAAAACCAACCCAAAAACCTTCTAACAAAAACAAAAAATTGGTCTCTACTCCTCAGCACACCTGTAAGAAACCTCATTAGCCAAATAATTTTGAGTGGTATTGGAAGGGATCACTCACAATCTCATCAAGACTGAGTCCTGTGATAATAAGAACTTGGGATTTGGTATCAGAGCAATATATCAAGTGAAAATAACCAATCTAGAGACACTATAATGGTTTTACTTGTATTTAAACATATAAAAGTGTCCACAAAGCAAGACAGGGTGGCAACTAATCCGTGTCTGAGGTGTGAAACACAAAGCTCTACACCCGTTCTGTTTAAGTTAAAAATGCAAGGGATGAGGAAAGGGATAGTTGAAAAGCTTTGAGAAAAGACTGACACACATGATAAATTCTTGCTCTATTCCATAGTGCTAACAGGTCCACTGTATCCCAGTGATGAGACTGGTTTCAAAATACCCCACTTGTTTGTGAATAGGTTGTTCAGAAAATAAAATATACCAATTAAAATGTTCAAACCAAAGGGAGAAACAGGAAAGGAAACAGAGGTAACAAAGAGGGATGTTATGGGTTTTCTTATTTGCATGAATGTTTGCTGCAGTCAAAATGTTTCTCTGATTTACACAGAGATAATTTACATCAACCAGTTTGAGGCTACACTCTGTTTTTTAATGTGTGTTTATTTTGTGTAAAGGTCAGCATTGAGTGTCCTGGATTAAACTCATTTGTTTATCCAAAATACTCACTCAAACACAGTATCAGTCTCTCATCAAGTATATTCATGATGATAATATTGCTAAATAGCTTTTTTTTTTTTTTAACTTTGCTTCTGTTCTTTCTGTAGTAAAATACTGATAATTAGTAGTATATTTCTCTGTATTGGAACAAGAACCACATGAGTTTTCTGACACAAGCTGGTACTTTATGTAGCTAAAACTTTAGAGGGCTAACATATTTGCTGACATGCTGTTTATGGAAGACTTTTGCTCCACAAAAGAGTCAATTACATAGAGTAAACCAAGCACTGCTTCACTGCCACAAATCATCACGTCCCCTTCTACATTTACCTTCAAATTTTCATTTTCTCCACCTTGCAATTTGCTTCCTTGAATTCAGTGCCTACAGCAATTTTCCTTGGAAGCACCAAAAGCTATAATCTAGAACCACTGCAAGCTCTCCTCCAGCAGAGCCCTACCCCTGCCAATATCTACCATAATTCAAGTGGCACTTGCTGGCACAATAGCACAGAGTTGCAGCAATTTCTTTCTACTTTTCCATACCTCATATCCTCAGCTGTTCCAAGGGGGTGATCACCTTGCTGGTTTGATGAGGTCTAGAAAACTCAGCAATAATTATTGTGCTGGCAGTGCTGAAGGCAGCCAGCATCACTAAGGCAGGAATTGGAATGCAGCCCAACCAACATAGCAGAATCTAGTAATTTGTTGCACTGAATATTTTGTTGTAAGAAATAATCATGAGTCTTGTGATAGACTATGAAAGGCAAATTAAATTGCCTGAGCCAGACTCTTCTAAATTGCCTAGTAAAAAAAAAAAAAAAAAAATTAGGTTAGCTGCTTAATTCTAGACATTTTTAATGTTCTGGCTTGTTAGTAAATGACCTCCTTGAATTATACAAAAACCAATCATCTATCCAATCATGACCTGTCAAAAATAGGTGGTTATAATTGTTTTTGACCAGTTTGGTGTTGATTAGACTAAGACAGGAAGGCTAACAGTGTTTAATTTATTTCATAACATATACTACATTACACAAGATTGTAGAAATCCAATGGAGATTTTTGCCTATAATCATATTAGTCAGTGTTTTAATTGCTGCATGTCTACTGACTTTGTAACCCTTAATAGACAGTAGCTTCACTATATAAGTGGAGGTAAAAAACCTTACATGTGTTATGCATGGAAGTTTTCTGACTAACCAAATTTGTAAGACAGACAATATTAAAATTGTCAGCAAATTGTTGCAAAGGATATCACAACACTTAATGACTAGGCAATAAAATGGCAGATCAAATAAATTCCCAATAAATGTAAAATAATATAACTCCCTGGGAAATAATACTTAACATACATAGTGAATGGTTTGAAATTAACTATTACTGCACTCAGGAAATTATACAAGTATTTTGGGTAGTTAGCATAAAATGTCACCTTAATGAAAAATAAAATCTGAATTTTTGAAATCATTAGGAAAGTGTGAGTAATGAAACACAACTGCATGATTGGAAAGAGCACCACATTGGTAGTTGTAGACACAGAAAACTGCAAAAGTACAAAGAAATATAAGGATGATGATCAGAACAGTGGAGTATTTCTGCTGAGGACAAACTAAACCAATTAGGATTCTTGAAGACAGTAAAGAGAGAGATGTTGGGGCATATGAAAAAGTCTTTAAAATAAAATCTGATATAAAGAATCAGATAAAAAAAGAAGATAAATTCCTCATTTGAAGCAGCTTAGAGAGTTGGCTTTTGTTGTTTTGTTCTGTTTTGGTTTTGGGGTTTTTGTTTGTTTTTCAATATAAATTATAATGAAATTACTGTAAAATCACAAATCATATTAAAATTATGGCCACAGATGGCATATGAGAATACATACACTTGTTTAAGTCACAGAATATTATACAGATTTTTAAAGTTTTAAGATTTAAACTGGGTTAGGAACAAAACCAATAAAATCTAAAATCATATTGCCTAACATTATTTATAAAATTACTTTTAAACACAATCATTTCAGAGACATCCCCTCGTTAAATTTCAGTGACACTGCAGGATACAAGTCTCTTCTCAGGACCTATTAAAAGCTGCTCTCTAGTGGCTAATGGGAAAGACCAAAATTTAGGAGAGTATAAAATGAAATAACATCCTGTATTTACAAAGTTCTTATCAATTTGGTATCTATTTTAATCTTAGTGCACATGTTACATAGACTTTATTTTATTACTGTAAGAGATTTAATTTACATCTCAAGATAGAGAGGGGCAGAGGAGGTTGGAAAAACTGAGGCACACATTAAGTATTTCTGGATAAATTGACACTACAAGAAACCTCAGCCTCACTTTGTATTTATCTATCCTTTGGGACAGGTAATTTTTACTATCCTGGGATAGATATTGATGTGATGATCCTACTCAGCTATTCAACTGTTCTGTTCCTCTGTGGCCATTAGCAAGCCTAAATAAATAAATAAATTCTGAAACCTGTTACTGTGCCTTTTATGTGAAGATTCTTGCAAGAAGACAGGGAAGAGCACTATATTAATTATAAAAATAAGGCAAAGTACAGCATTTTTGGGTGATGATGAATAACTTACACTAATAAATTCAAATTGATTTGAAAATACATGAGGTTACTGAAATAATGACAGGTGGGTAAGGTGCATAAGATTGTTGCTAACTAACCTTTTAAGTTTGCCTACACTCAATCTCCACCTTGAAGTTTTCCATACACAAACTAGCAGTCCACTTGCTGAGGGCCACAGAAAACAAATGAATCATTTATTTTCATGACAATTATGGTGGCAAAGAGGTAGGATGAGGGATTTTCCTCCCAGTATCATCTAGCTACAGCTTTGCACAGTTTCCCTGAGATGCATTTAACTATAAGCTCTAGGATTCTTGACCTTGCATAGTGACATTATGCTACATGAGACATATTTTCTAAGAAGAAAAAAAATCCACACCCAACAAAAGAAACCAACCAACTAAAAAAAAACCAACCAAAAAAAAAAAATTACTTTAAAGAAACCTCCAAAGCATGATACAACACTTTCTTCTTGTGAAAGGAAATGACTAGAGATAACAGAAAATATAAGCAGTATGCAGACAGAAATCTATAGATAAACTGCATTATTGTAGCTATGATATGACAAATTAATTGTCTTGGAAAGCAACAGTGATACCAATGGCAAACAGGTAATGACTAAAAAAAGAGATCTGGACACAGAAAGTAATAAGGAAGGGAATCAACCTTCTTTTGGTGTCATTTAAAGCCAACAAATGTGGTTGAGAGGTAAACTAGGTTGACACTACTTGCAAAAAAGTTCATTATGTACATGTCTAATACAGACTTAGAAATCTGAGCTTATAATCAATTTGTTTTTTAACCATTTGGGTCATTAATCTAAGCAATGTGAAAAATAATTCTACTTGTATCTAGATATCATAACTACCTTAATAGGCAACTTAGTAATATTGTCTAAGCTCTTATTTAATTTGACACTATAAATGAAGAAATTTATCATTAGTGAAAAGAAGTAAACTGAGCATTATTAGAAATATTAAGCAGAGACACGAAAAAGCTCTGTGAGCTCAGGGGTGAGGCAAGAAGGAGGGGAAGCTCTGGATGTCCAAGCAGATTCCCTTGCAGTACTGGAAGATGCCAGGCTGGAACAGCATGAGAAGGTAGCAGCAGCAAAGAGGAGTTGTCCTGGACTGACTCCACATCCCCATTTCTCATCCCCTGTGCCACTGCAGAGTAAAGATGATGGGAATGAAGAAGTGCAGTTGAGCTCGGGAAAAAGGGAGGAGGGTGAGGGGCAGGAAGTGCTGAGTTTTTGTTTTTCATCATCCTAACCCATTTTAATTGGCAATACATTCAATTAATTTTTCCCCAAGTCAAGTCTGCTTTGTCAGTGACAGTAACTGAGTGATTTCCCTGCCATTATCTTGTCTCACAAGCTTTTTCATTTTATTTTCTCCCCCTCTCCTTTTAACAAGGGGAGTGAGAACAGCAGGGTAAGCAACTGGCAGCCAGCCAAGGTCAACCCACCATGAAAATAAAAGAAACACAAACACATTAAACCTGAGTTAATAAATACTACAGCAGCTATTTCTTCCACCAAAAAAATATTGCTTTTAATTATGATGATTCTGATTAAAGAGGACTTTCTTAGGATTTTTATAATTATTGGCCATTTCTGCAGAAGTCAATACATCTACACCTGGAGGTTCATCACCTCTGAAGCCCAGTTTTAAAATATCCTTTGTTCAGAGTTGGCTTATACCAGTTACACGTATAGTTAACATAACAGCATGTATCAGCATAAAATAATTTCATTGATCACAATTTCTTTGAAAAACAAGGTCTCTGGCTTTTCAAAATTTGAGCTATTTTTACTGACCTACATGAAAAACACTTTATCAAGAATTACTCTGCTGCTGGAACTGTAGTGAATCTATTCTCCCCTGACTTGCCTGACTTATTCTGTGAAGCCTTCAATTATTTTGGTTGAGCTTGCCTTGTCTTTCTGGCCTTTATAGAAAACAGAAGGCACAAAAGATAACTGATGTTTCCCCATCTGTTTCCTTAATAAATGTCCTCTGCTACAAAGGACTGGTGTGTGGACAAGAAAATAGGACTCACTTATCAAACCATACACCCAGAGCCACCAGAGATCCAAGCTGTGTTTTGATAAGGATTTCCTGGATGATGTGACAAAATTCTGCTTGAATCTCAGAGGTATCTTAGGCATCTGGAAAAAAACACTTCATCCAGATCATGAAAACAAATCACTTTTAATTAGTCAAGTCGTAAGCCCATCTCTCCCTGCTCTCAACCAACCCACCCTCCAGCTAAAAAATACCACTGGCTCTGACATTTGAAAACATGATGCTATGTTATCTGCTAAAGACCCCAAATGGCAAGATTAAATGACAGAAAAAAAAAAAAAGCCAAAATCAAAATCTGACTTGTTTGTAAACATAAAGCAACCTTCAATTTGCAATCAAAAAATCTGTATGTGATTACTGTGTGCAGTGCTTGTGAATTATTAGTCTGGGTTTGGACATCTTTTTAATTGCAGCTGTTTGAAATCATTAAATGCTTACAAATACAAACACACTAACAGCTAACAGCATTTTAGATCTGGTCAGATATTTTATTACAGCCTTGTATATTTAAATATCTCCCAAAGAAAGAGGGACCTAGACACTTCTTTCATCTCTCCTACCCACAATGAATTTCAACATGATACTAGGCACGGGTGATTTTTCAAACCTAATTGGGCAAAAGTGTGTTTCATACCAATGCTGTGATCACAAAGGATTGACAAGGACACTCCACTCCCTGCATCTTGCAAGGATGACAGGCTCTGTTTGAATCTTACTCTGTGCCTAGTATCTGACTTTCTCCAGAATATCCTGCCACCACACAGGGCTAGTTCTTTATATTTTCTATTTCAGACAAAGGAACTCTAGCCAAGGGATTCTCAGACAAGCTGCAGTCATAGATGCACCAGTTAAGTAAATAATTGAATAAAATATTCACATTGAAGTTGAAAGAACCAATTCATCCTGCTTCAGTCAGAATAACCTAATTGTTCAGGTGCCACTTGTATGATGTCCTTTTTGGCATCATGTGCTATAAGCCACTGCCAGAGGCAGAACACTGTACGAGATAAATCAATGATCATTCCCACATGCCAAACCAAGAAATTGTCAATAGGGTGAAGCACATTTCATTTTAAATGCCTGTAGCACCTTCCATATGTCTTAATAAGGAGTGGGGGTCCTTAACTGGATTATTCCTGATGCTTAGGAAGGAATCAATACATATCCCAGATGTACATTTCTGGATTTGAAATAGCCAATTTGGAAAAATATATTCTTAATATATTAAGAAAAAAGGTTGGGTTTTTTTTCCTCTAGTACATATGTTTGGCATAAAGTAAAAAATGTCAACTTTTAAATAACCTGTGTAGAAATAAGGTCATTTTGTAATTGTACATTGTTGTCAACAAACCTTTGGTAAGCCCTCAGCCAAGCATTTCTGATTCAGTCTCCTAATTCTCAAGATCTACTTCGTTTTACTGCACAGGTTTGAAAAAAAGGGTAACCAAAATATTCTTGTTGGGGTTTTATAAAGCAGGCCTAACCCACAACTTCACCAAGAAGAAGAATTGATGCATCCTTGAGCCCATTACCACGTTGACACCTACAGCCCACGTTTCCTGGTGACAAACTGCTGCCCCAGTGAAAACCTGACATTTCAATACGACTCCTCTGTCCTGAAGTAAACACAGACATTAAATCTGACCAACTGTAGTGATGGGCATGTCACCTAAACTACTATCCTGAAACCAGCACTGCCACTATAGCTTTGCTCCTTGTCCTGTCCTTTCTGACCTTCTGACTGACCAGCAATATGTCCAGATAGTAACGATAACCCTCAATCTTCATATACAGCCCAGTGTGTCCCTTCTCCCAGGGCTCAGAGAAGTGACCTAAGGAAAAGAAGAGATTATGCTGTGGTAGTTCTGAGTCACATGTACACTGCAGGGTGCATTTTTACTGTGGCTATCAAGACAATGAGAGAAAAAAATGATAGCTATTAAATTGCCTTGCAGTCTTTCAGACTTGCCCTCATCACAGTGTCTTTCCTCTTTGCTTAGCAATCACTTTGCAAAACAAGATATTATTTTAGGAAAAATAGTTCATTAGGAAAATAATGTAAGCAGTATTGAAATACAGGGAATGAACATATGAAGTAAATGTGAGTTTAGGTGGCATTCACCAAATCCAGTGTAACACATTATATTGCATACATATAAGCTACTTATAGAAGGTCTATCAGAGAACTGAAAGTACCTTAAGTGAAAGTTTTCTTCTGTTTCTGAGGCTGTAACTGTTGTGCAAGGACAAAAAATGTTTTAAGTAATATGAAAGAATGTCAGCAAGGTTTTTAAACCTAGCTTCTAGAGGTAAATCCCTCTTGTTCAGGGTCCTGGAGGGCCAGGTACTTGCTAAGATGCATCACTCCAATTTCAATCCTCCTCCCTTTGACACACTATATAAACCATCCCTGTGTCAAACTAATTTCCCTCCATCAGCCTTACTTTCCACTGCATTATTTGTTTTCTTTATTTTTCTCCCCATCTATGTTAAGATGGTAATTTTTTTTTTTTAGTGACTTTCAAGGGCACTTTATGAAGACATCTTTATGATACAGAAAGCTATAGTTAGCAGATCCAGACGAGGTTTGCTCCTTACAGAGAATTCAAAATTTCATGTATCTTGTTAGTTTATATCCCTTAAAAGATGCTTTTCCATTCGAATGAGCTTGAACTAAACCATTGGGATTATTAAATGGGTTTTGGATTTCTTGGCTTGCAGTTTCCCTCTTACTTTCTCCATGACAATACATTCTGAATAGAATATTGATCCTGTAAAAAGTTCATTATTAAACTTTACTTGTACGTCCACACCAGTGTGAAAACTGTAGCAGACCAGGCTTTCCTGAGGAGAATGGTAGTCTGTGCTGCTTGGCCAAGATTTAGTGATGGATACTTTTCAAATAAAATATTTAGTCAAACATAACTAAAGCAGCAAAAAGCATAGTTTTGTTTTTGGTTTTTTTTTTGTTTTTTTTTTTTTTTTAAAATGTTTGGAATTTATTTCAGAACAGAAAACTGGAATAATGCCAGTGCCTTTAGTGAGCCTATAGGAAAAACCACTTATGCCTATAGACAATTCTGACATCCAGAGCTCCCTACTGCATAAAGAGGTGTACAAGAATATCATGTACAAGATGAAATCTCAATTTGTCAGACGAGAAATGTTGCAAACAAATTTTAAAATAAAATAGAACAGAGCAACTTTAACATCAGCCTGAGGGTTTTGCCCAAAGTTTCTATATTTCTTTGAAACATTTGTCATAGCACAGCATCACAGAACTGTATTTCTTTTTCTGAATTAAGAACAATTTGATTAGTATCTTAAGGATTTCAGAACAATGAAAAAGTAAAAAAAAAAAAAGTGGGGAAAGGATAAAGCAACTGTGAATTTCGTGACTAACTTCACCTCATTGTATAGCAGCCTACTGATTATTAGCCAATAATCCAAGAAATAGGATACCTGAGGACAAGAGACAGAAAATGAAAGAACGTGTCTCTATGCCAGGCATGCAGAGGATTTTATTTCTAATGCAAAGAAGTTACACAATCACAGACTTACACCATAAAAAAGAATAAATGTTTAGGTCCTTACTGACAAAAATTGTGTATTCGTAACTATAACTGTGTATATATTTTTCCTTATTCACTGTGCTTTAACAAATATTGTATTCATGGCTCTTCAGTGTAAAGAAGACATGGAAAAACTTTGGGAAATATGAAGAAGAATGGGAAATAAATGTTATTGAGTGAGGGGAATAAGAAAAATATGCCAAGGGGGAAAAACTTAAATTTATAATCCATAGCAAAAAAAAACTGATTGCAGCCTATAAATACATTGAAGCTAATAATATAATAATAAAAAAGGATGTATGAACACAGGAAGTAATAGCCTATGGGTACAAAGGGCAAAAATTAAGCAGAATATTAAAGAATGTATTCCCAATAACAAGAATACTTTTGAAAATAAATGTATTCCTCAAGGAAAGCAAGCATGAAAAAAACATTGTACATATTCAACAATTAGCAATACTATTCACTACTGAACTATTAGCAAAAAGATCAAAGTGACTAAAAGCAGTCCTTGAAGAGATTTAAATACAAATCAGGATATGAAATGTAAAAAAGAAATATATATTGTAATCATTAAATGCATAACAATATCTAATTTCTAAATACCAACATTAAACAATAAATAGTCCACAATTATTATTTTCTTTTTACCAAATTTTGTTATCACAACCAAAATAATTGTAATTTATTTCTATGAAAATGGAAGACACAAACATACACAGATAGACAATACAGATACTTAAATAAGCTTGATAAGAAACAGAATTACAAATGGAGATAAATTATTTATTATATCTTATTAGGTTGTACATTAGTAAAATAGAAAAACTGAAGCAGTGATACACATGTGATTATTCTGAACCTCAGTTATGGATATGTTTTCTGATTGTCTTAATTGTGCAAGTCTAAATTTGGAACTGAAGTGAATCACTGAGCACCATTATTCTATTTTGATTTGCAAATTACTCTTATTCTACTCCATTTGAAAAAAAAATCAAAGATAAAATGG
Source organism: Alcedo atthis (assembly GCA_033558465.1). NCBI lineage: Eukaryota > Metazoa > Chordata > Aves > Coraciiformes > Alcedinidae > Alcedo > Alcedo atthis. The sequence continues at coordinate 152,377 of WYEA01008597.1, read as the reverse complement.
TATTTCAGACACACTCTATGAGAACAAATTCCATGTTCTGTATGATTTATCTTTTAAGCCCTAAAAAGATAATTATATTTAAATTACTATTCAATTCTATTGCATTAACATAATTGTATGTCAACTAACTAGATGTACTTATTAAATGGAGTATTTCTAGTCCATTTACACATGTAATAATATGTTATTGTTAAATTTATAGTACACCTAACAATACTTTGCCTAGCAACCTGGCCTTACTGAAAATGGTGCCATTTAAATGATAGCAATTCTACTGTTTACTGTTGACCTCAGTGAACTCATCAGTGGTCTACAAAGAATATAAAAAATATCACTGTGATATTACACATCTCTGAAGAAAATTGTAGACTGTACAATGCCAGAGTAAGTGCTTACTTAAAATTGTAGTGTTCTAAGATAGCAGGGAATACTGCCTTGCAACAGGCACAGTAAGGGTTAAGTTTTTCTTTTGCTTTATGGCAGATAATAATTCACAAATATATCTGGAGAATTATACTGGGCCATTTCAGTGGTTCCACGCTGGATCCAGGAAGCAACATTTTCTTCTTCCCCCCACCACTGCCAACAAAAGTTCACAGTAAATTTATTTCTCTTACCAAATTGGACCTTTGAAGTGAGAATTCAACCATCCTGGTGTAGATAGTTAACTTGGGTAATCTATTCAGGTATAAAGAAGCTAGATTGCAAAATCTTGAGCCAATGGGATAAAGACTGTGTAAGAATTTTGGAAAAGGGGCTAGTGATAAGAAATGCTGTGAGGTTACAATTTATTTCCTTTTACATCAAAGTGCAGAATTGCTCCCCACAGCATAAATCTCTGAAAGCTTCAGACTGCTTGGCTTGTGATGAGACACTGTTAAGACTAAAAGGCTCTTGAATGTTGAATGCTCTGCTTGCAGGTTGCAACTCGTGAAACTTTACCTTTATGTAAAAGACACTGTCTCCAGAAGTCTACAGTCATGGTATATTTTGTCACTTCAATAATGTTTTCTTTGTGAGAATGAAAGGAGATGATTTGTGATGTGATGGTCTTGAGATTTTTCTATTCTACTCCCCAAGTAACAAAATGAGATCACCAAAGTCTTAGAAGATGTTTTGTTTTCATTTGCAAGTCAAGTTTCTCACAGAAAATTGACTATACTTACTTTTCATTTCCATGTTATTCTGTAAAAATATAAAATACAAGACTTCTGTAGTTGTACATTTTTCTCAATAGTTCTTGGATATATGCTATTAGTTTCCAGAATAAGCTATTTTATTTGACTCAAATATTCAATAAGAATGAATATTCAACAGAATATTCAACCAGAAAATTAAATCTCCCATTAACAATCAAAGGGTATGCACAATTTACGGGTGAGTGGTTGTTGTAATTAAAATAAAAAAGTGAATTAGAAAATGACTTAAATCTGAAAATAGCTACTGAGCACTTGCACGAGCTGCTTTGCTCATGTCTGAGGGGCAGTAGCACCGTGCACAGACCTGGAGATTCCACACCAGAGGAAAGAACAGCAGAAGGGCTGGCACTCCAAGAAGCAGGGAGGGAGAAAAACTGCTTATTAAGCTGCTTCCTTTCACTGTCAGTTTGTTCCCTAAAGTATTTTTCTTCAGCAGCACGTTGAATCTTGTTTGAAAAGTCCCAAGAGATGAAGCCACCATCACTTTTCTTAAAGAGCTATTTTGGAGGCAAAAGGAAGAGAGGAATTTTATCCTCTTTGATATATTCCAGCACTCTTACAGTAATGTTGTCACTATGCACCACATTAAAAACAATAATGGAAAGGGAAAATGAAATATCTTTTAGATATTTGTATCATGTTTCTCTTTGCTTATGAAAGGAACGTTGGATTGAAACAAATTTATGCCTTACTGACTTTAATCTAGTACTACTCCATGGAATTTATTTTGTCAAATAAATATGTAAAACCTTAAAAACAATTAGCCCTTATTTTACTACTTCTGATGGAAAACTTGAAGCACAAACCTTAATAAACCCAACTTTTTTCTTCTTCACCAACTGAATATCTTCCACTTTATTGTTCAAATTCCTAACAGGCCCTAAATCTATTCCTATCCACTGCACTAATGAATTTAATTCTGTGTTCCCATTATCAGTATTGGTCCACTTTTTTTTTATATATATATTTTCCTTTTTCTATAGCAATTTTTCTATGAATTGTAAAAATCCTTTAAGTGTGTACAATAGATAAATACCAATGATATCTTCCTACCTTTTCAACTAAGGGCATTAAGGAAAATATTAAATGAGAACTCTTACAAACCAGTGAAAAAAATTTCCTGCAGTAACCACTTCCCCCTGCAGTGCATCTCATGAGTTTCAATAACACAGGTTTTCTTCCCTTTAGTAATTTCTTTGTACCACATAAAAATTCTTGTACTAATCTCATTTTTAATTTACTGTTTGGCACCGAATCAAACATTTAACTGAAGTCCAAATAGATGAGCTTTACTGCATGTCATTTGCCTAGAAAATTATTTATCAAAGAAAAATTGAAGTTAAAACCATGTTGTTTTGTCACATTTCTAAGTGTCTTCACACATTTAATAATAATTTCAATTGAAATTTGTTCTAAAACTTTGTCCTGTATTAGGGCCAGTGAACCCACTATTGCCATTGTTTTCTGAGCATATAGTATGAACTAGAAAAGGCTGAGGAGGGAGAGACCGACCTGTGATTTCACATGTGGTTCTTTCAAAATTCTGCAATGATGAAATCTCATCTGCCCCATCTGGATCACAAAGAATTTTTAAGGCTTTTTTTTTCTCTCATGAAGCAGTAAATCACATTTCCTCATTTTCATACTTTTCTCCATATTCTATATCATTGACCTTACTGAAAGTTTTGGCAAGATTTGAATTTAAAATTGAGAGTAAATAAACCATGTTAAATATCTGCCTGTTTCTAGAATAAAGAGTCCTTCCTTTCGATTTTATTCTTAATTTTTCATGGCTAAAGTCTTCTTGTTTTTATCACTTTTTGTATGATGTAGCTTAGCTTGGCATTTGGCAATATGGTCCTAGTGTGTGCTGCATTCTAATGTGCAACTTTCAAATTGGATAGTTCCAAAAATTATATGCTTAAACTAAATTAATTAAAAATAAAAAAAAAATAAAGGCGCTATTTACATATCTGTTGTAAACTTCAACTCTTCCTTGTGAAATATTTTCCCTTGACTCAAGTCTCATTTACATCCATGCTTAAGGAAATTCGAAATCTTTTTAATTTTTAAATTCTGGAACTGTTTAGTCCACTTAGTTTCACTAGACAGTCTCCATAATTATTCACATTTTCTCTTCAAAAATGACGAACCTTATATAAATGTTATTTTTTCTTTACGTAATCCACCAAATTAACACTCCCGTGCAGCACTGTTTTTGAGCAGTAGTTCTAATACAACAACTTGCCAATGTACAGTATAGTCTTTTGTGGGTAGATTATGTGGTGTAAAAAATATGTAAAACCTACTATAATTTACAGCAGTTTCTTTAATCAGGAAAATTCAAATCTCCCAAAGAACATTTATTCCTGTAATACTAAAAATATCGCAGCAAACTTTTTATAACCTAACACTGGCAATCTGTAACAAACTCTGAAATGAGACCTTTAAATCTTTTCCACACTTCTGTCATCTCTTGACCTAAAGATGTTAAATTTTTAATGATAGTGGGACTTTTTTTTTCAAAATACTCCAGCACTTTGTAGCCAGTTCTTTACTACTTGTACATTTTTCTCAGCAACCAGTTCATCCATCAAATAATACATTCAACTTATGTTTGTTTAAACAAAGAGAACATAATTATCTTATACTAACACTGAACATTTTCAGGGACAGAGGTAATTTTCTAGGACTAAGGAAAGAAAGGGAAGACTTTCTGAGTCATTCTATAAACTTATCCACCACCTATGGGTCATGGGAAGATCATCCAGTCCAACCCCCCTGCTAGAGCAGGGGCACCTAGACCAAGTCAGCCAGGAACAGATCCAGGAGGGTCTTGAGTGTCTTCAGAGATGGAGACTCCACAACCCCCCTGGGCAGCCTGTTCCAGAGCTCTGGCACCCTCACTGGGAAAAA
>WYEA01008597.1:117349-129280 GCA_033558465.1 Alcedo atthis | reverse complement strand
TCAACACACACAACAGCTAAACTTGAATAACTTGCAATGAAAGTATTGTATGCTCAGAAAGATACTTCCTATTCCTAATTAGAAATTAATTTCCATATCAAAGAAATACATTTATTTGTATAGCTTAGATAAAAGGATGGTGCAACTTGAACAGATTAGAATATTTTTGACAGAATTTTTTATCAGAAAGTATCTTCAGTTTTTGAAACCCTACACAGAAAGGCACATAGTGAAACTTATCACACACAACCCTGCTTGTGTGGTATACACTTTTTGATTCAATTTTGTTTGGGGGATGGAACACTTTAAGAATTAGTTTCTTCTTTCAGAAGCATACTTCTAAGCAAAATACATATATTTTTAATGTTAATGATATTTTTTTAATTTTTATAGCCATTTTAATTTCAACTTTCTGCCTTTGAAGCTTGCCAACGTAGACTTTGCAAAAAAAATCTGCAACAGAAATTTCAGCTTGTCACAATTCTAGACAGAGGAGCATTCCAGGTTCTTCACAACCTGTGTCAAGAAGAGATTATATTCACTGTAAGGGATTTTGTCAGTTTCTATAAATCAAAGCCTTGTACCACTATTATACATTTTTATAAGGTGTACTGGTTGAGAGTGCTCTTACAATGGGAATAAAAATGCATGGAGACACCAGTGGCTAACCTTTCACTGACTTAGATGGAAAGCCTGCATGCTTTTCTCCCAGGCTGTGCATTATGACTAGTTGGCAAAAGCTGGAATTGCAATGTTTTCAAAGTAAGGACAAGATGCCCCTTTCTCTGGCTAAGTCTTTCTTCAGCATCAGCAATTTAAAGATTTCCTTTTTTTTTTTCTGCTTCTAAATTACTTTTTGTAACATGGTGCCCACACTTTCTTCTGCATCACTTGCACAAGTCTCTCTCTTCCTATCTCTACTGTCTTTAGAAAAATAAGACAGACTTCATCTACAAGTCACTCAGAAAAATGAATTTCCATTTTGTTTGACAATACTTCAGAGTGAATACAGTTGCTGTTCTGCTGCAAGTCGATCTATATTCAAATCCTGTGTGAGCTTCTAGTGTGACTTTGACAATCATTCTGTATTTCTTTTTTGGCAGAATCCATAAACGTGGCACTAGTACAAAATACAGCTTTACCTTGACATCTCACAGCTCATTTTTTTATTTTAAGCTGTACAAGTTGAAGAAGGATCAGGGAGCAAGGTGGGGTACAAGGGATGACAACAACTTCTAAATTAAAGATTTCAAAATGTCCAGGAAAGTTCACCTGGTGTACATGTGTGGTGTACAGTTGCAGAGCAAGACTTGACCAGTCAAAACTCTAAAAGAACTGACATTTCACTACAAAACTTCACAAAACTGCAAACTCACAAAGCACATTGAGTGCTAACCCCAAATAATTTATAACAGCATTAACACTTGTGGTGAAAAGACTGTTATAATCATTCTTGAATAATAAAACTCCAGCCTGGATTAGGCCTCTAGGGTATACTAAAGATTGAATAGAAAAATCTAGTTTGTTACAGAAACAGAATCACCCAATTAGAATCTGTGTAATAAACATTTGTGCAGAAATATACACAGATTTATGTGCATGTGGTTTTATGAAATAAAATTTGAATCAGAAAACATTAAAATGGTTGCAAGGTCGAGTACTCAAATGTAAGGATATTCCAGAGGCTGACTCTGCAACTTTTACATAGCTGTTTTTGCATTTACAGTATGATTATCTCTTTGCATGCTGGTTTTTTTTGCATATTGTCTACTTTATTCAGGGTCCCTGATGGACAGTACTCTCTTAAGTAATAATTTAATATTTTGTTTTCCCTTTGCTGCTCATCAGATCACTCCTTGCATTACTTACAGCAATAACTCTCTTCCCAAAGTTATTTTCTTAGCTACTTTGATGATGCTTTAGTCCATGCTTCAAAGGATTTTCTGAAAAGTTCACTACTTTTCACTACAGCCTTTACACTAGTGGCTACTACAATCATAGCACAGAGAGATTAAGGTCAAGGCATTCATTATTTCCTGGGGATCAGGACGAGATACTTAAAAACTGATTTTCAATGTTCTGAGCACATGGCAGTAATTCATACACCAAAGTCCATTTTTTTTTTTCCAAGAAACAGGACAAGCTTCACATCTGCAAATCTGGATCTTAGGTCAGAAATCTTCAAAATAAGGAACATGAAATCACACCTCAGAGAAGTCTGTTCTAATTACCTGTCAGGCATAACAGAGGAACTAGAAGTCAGTGGCATGCTTAAGATACAAGTCTCAGAGCAAGTGGCAACTCCATCTATCCTGAAATGATCCCTTTTCTTCTGCATTCTTTTGCTTAGAGTATGCTTTCCAACTTTTGCAACAAGTGAAGCAGAAGTCAGATTAAAAAAAAAAAACACTTTCCTTTTATTACTCAGTATTGATGAATTCCCAGAGTAGGCCCATCTTGCTTCATTTGTTTGAAGTGTAAATAAGAAAAAAAAAAGATAAGTGTTTTAGAAGTTGAAGGCAATAAAGCTGCAGAAGCATCCAGAACAATGTCATTTCCAAACATTAAATTCTGCCTTCAATACTTGCAGTTGTGTCCTTTTAAGATATTGCTGCAAATTATTTCTTAGTTGTCTAGTTCAATTTTAAAAGGAGAGGAATAAAAAAAAAAATCCCATTATTGGATGCTTTATATCACTGTTCCAACATTAGCTGTTTGGGGAGCTTTTAGATCTACCACAGAATTTTTCTACTTGAGAAACTTTTCTCAGACTGAGAACTTTTCTCAGTTCAGCTTTTCTTTCTTGGGTTGTTTTGGTTTTTTTGGTTTTGTTTTGTTTTTGGGGGGGGTTTTTTGTTGGGTGTTTTTTCACTATTTTTTTAATTATTTTTCACTGTTTTTTCCATTTCCATTTTTACTGTTGTTCTCAGTTTCCTCCTTCCCACCTGCAGACTCCCATGTGCTCACTCTCACCATTCCCTGGATGGAAACTGCTTTTTATACAATTAACTTCTGATAATATTTAATGTTAGGCAGGCCCTAATATGCAAAGTTTAAACCTAAATATGACATTTGGCAAACAACTAGTCATTAGGTCTTCAAATACTAAGTGCTAGGCATCTAATAGTAAATGCTTACTGGTTTCATGTACAGTACAAGTGTATGAAAATGATTCAGAGCTGTACATTTGAGTTTGAGCCTACCTATGAAGTATTAAAATATGGAAGCTAAAACCAAATTTTGCAAGGAAATCTAGAATTTAATGACAGGATGGATCATATTGTCCTGATGCTGTCAAAGTACCTGCTACAGTTTTAAGGATTTCCTCAGAACAGAAATATTTCTTATCAGTTGCAAAGATAAGGAGGTAATCCTGTTGTGAAAAGCATTCATAAGGGGCAAGAAGCCACATGCATATTTAGGGAGTAAAGCACATTAAGATAAATGTCTTTCTACAGTACATTTGTTAATATATACTGCTCAGATCAAAACCTTATCATTCAATTCCATTCTATCACACCTTTACGTTGATAATAAAAATAAAATAATAAAAATTAATAAATAATAAAACTCTACTTTAGCCACAAGACACCACACTAGAAAAAATACATGGGTAACTACACTATACATTCCTACTCATACATTCATACATAGAGACTTTTTTTTCTTTTCTATCTTTCCAAATTCAGACTTTGAAATTAGCTGGGTTTTTTTACTGTCTCAGCTTTTAAGGAGAGGCAAGCCAGAATCACATGGTTAAAAATTAATTATCAACAAACCACTGTATTCATCAGAAATTGCATCTCCTTGTGTGGTCTACTTGTTTAGCTTAGATCAAAAATCTCCATGTGATCTTAAACATGGATCCTCCACATATACACCAGGATCAGCAAAAAAAGCAGCTTCAACTGTTTTACTCTAATGTGAGAAGTGGATCTCATTAGTAAAATCCCTTGAAGCTTCTCAAGGCATTCTTGCCTTGGCACTTGCAATGGCCAGGAGAGCAATAATTCCCAATCTACATTTCTTAAAAGCAGTTAAAGGTCATGAATAAATTACTGAGAACTTCAGTATGGAAAGAAAATGGACTGCTGCTAAACTGAAAACATAATGATTTATTATAATTAAAATCCTTCACTCACAGAAACATTTATTTACAATATTTAACAGTTTGGTAGCAAGGAAGCCAAGGTTATAATGCCATTAGCAAAAGATGACCTTTACTTGTCTTTGTGAGCAATAAATAAGAAGGCAAAATGCAAACCAGCATTTACTGTGTTTATCTATATTGTAATTTCATTAGTGTAGCTTTTTCTTACAACTTCAAATTCTTTGTATTCCCACATATGTGAAGAGAATACACTTACTGGAGTTTCTAGAGTGAAGCTACCTTCATTAGGCAGGAAGTAAAGAAACTGAAATCTAACATTAAGTAATTAAAAAAAAAAACAACTCACAAATGAATTTACAGTGATTCTCAGAGTTATTTAAAAGATAGCTTCAAGTAGTCGTTTTTGCTTTTCCATAATTTATTTTGTTCTATAAAATAGATTCCATCAGCTTTACCTCATATCTTTGTGCCAAGCTACATATTCCTTACAAAACAAAAAAAATATTATCTGGTGTAGTAATACTACATCCTATTTTGTGTTTCTGAGACAATATTTTTACATTTTTTTCTCTCTTGCAAATTAACTTAGGCTGTGAAAATCTTAACCATCTGGAGACTGACATCTCATAATTTCAGTCAGACATTACAATTACAAAGGAAGACAAAAGATATATAGCTGCCATAATTATGCAAAAAAAAAAAAAAAGGAAAAAGTGTAATAGCTGAGGATGAACTGAGTGCAGGAAAGGTGGGTTTCTCAGCACAATAGGAGAATCCAGCCTGACTACTTGAACTTCAGCACTGAACTGTTCCTGGGAAAGTGGAGGCTGCCCTCACCCTCCTGCTGCTGCCTCCACATGTTTAAATGTTTCCCAAGGCAGGTAATGAAAGTCATCATCTAAATCACAGTTAATCAAGCTATCCAAATGAAAATCTGATATTTTATTAAGTATTACCTTAGTTTAAGCTTTTTTCCTAACTCTGAAGTCTCCTTGGGTTTCTCAAGTATTATTTTCTCAGTATTATATTGTTAGAAGAAAAGCTTTATGGGCGACCAAATATTCGTTGTGAAGCATTTAAAAAACAGTAAATAAGAATCTTAGGTCTTCTTTCAGAATCTAAAGCAAACATGTATTAACAAAGCCAAGCTCCAGACATGCCCAGGCACCATAAAGACAGACATTAAAGGAGCACCACATGCTATCTGTTGCTTAACCAAAATCCCAATATATAGAAGGTCAGTAGTGTTGACACCACCCAGCACCTACACTGCAGTAAACCACTGTGCCATCCAGTGCTAAAAGCACTTTCTATTGATTGATTCTTCTAAGAAAAAGCACACGAGAGGAGTAGGACAAATTTAGGCAACAGAAAGTTGAAGGAAATAGTGTGACAAAAAAAGTGATTCATGACAGAACACCAACAAAGATAAAACACAGCCTGAAAATAAAGAAGCTTTCTGCAATTTTTTTTCTCAATTTTTCAGATGATCACAACTAATTGTTGAAATCATAAATCTTCCATGGAACAAATATAGTAATAAACAGAAATTATGCACTATCTCATGCTGAATTTATCAGTAAGAAATCTGGAGTCCTGTTCCACCTTTGCTTACATGCTTACCACTCCTGCTGATTTCTGTGAGTAGTGACTGTATATGTGAGCTGATGTGGTCTGTACTGCTCATAAGTGAAGGTAGGGTGATAGAACTACTGAACTGAGTCTGGTATGGTCTATTAATGTGATTCTAAATCCAATGTGAACAAAGCACTTGAACTGATGAAGCTTCACCTTCTAGGAACATCCACCTTTGTCATCCCCACCAGCAACAACGTGCATGTTGCTATATGCGTTAGTGTTGGAGGGTCCTGTAGCATTAAAAAGCTAATTCTGTGTTAGCAAATAGTGCTGGATTTACAGCTTTGGAGGAGAAAATACTTTAAAATAAGTAAATCACATTTATACAGTGCTTTTCATTCTGAAGATTTGCTGCAACATGCTTATCCAACCATACACATTTGGTGGCACTGAAATACAGCCAATTTGGTGTGCAGCACAGTGCACAACAAAGCAGTATGAGAAGGAAGGTATTTAACTAGGTACACTAGGGAAAAGTTACCCTTGAAACCTTTCTTGAGAAATTTAGTGCCTATATTGACCAGGGGAACTATGCATTTAAAAGTTTCAATCCCAAGGCTGTCACAAAGGTTCACATCTTTCTCATTCAGGGAGATATAATGGTGTGAATACAAAGACATGGTTTTCTAACTTGAGGTCTGAACTACTAAGCCCTCAGTTTATACTAAGATGGTGTCTAAACTGCAGAACAGCCTTTAGATGCCCTGCTGCTGCAAATCAGCTCACAATTGTTCACCAGTACAAAATATCTCTAAACTGGTAATTTCCAGTGAGCACAGGTAATTCTTGCTGTGCAGGATACTCAATACCCTCAGCTGAGCCTCCAAGCAAAAAAAAAAACCTAGAAAAAAAGAGTTGGCTTTGTGACTCTGGGCCTAACACAATAGATTTGACCTAATTTGACTTACTTTGAACTCACAGTGGTCCCTTCCAAGTTCCCAAGTTTTTGTATTTGCACAGAAATGTGAATGTACACTCATGCATATAATACACATTCACACATCTTTAAGATGCTTAGTTACATTCTCAAGAAAGTATGAATATATATATAACAAAAAGTAGATGTAAATCACAGAATGCAATAATCTCAGAATATAGTAAGAATTCAATTGAATACAAGAACAAATGCATAATCTAAATAAAACCAGACTGCAGTCTGATAGAATGATCCAAGATAAAGAAAATAGAAACTAGGACTTAAATTAGTTGATTGTTTAAAATGTATAAGACCTAGGATTGAATGATTGCTGCTCCTTGCTACCTTTCAAAACTGAAGCTTTTTTGGTCATTATTTTGGGCAATAGATTAAAATTCTTGGTGTCAAATTCATGCTTTCAAAATGAAAGCTGTTCATTGGCATTCATCCTCTGTTCATTAACCCCTGAGGAGGGTTAAAAGAGAGCATCTGTTATTGGTCTGGGGGCTGCCCTGACCCTAAACATTGGCAAGTTGTGAGAAAGTTTATCTTTTTTTGTTGTATGGAATGTATGGATCAAGCACAAATCACACCTTTTAAGGACATGGGCAAATTTTTTTCCCTTCAGTCATCCTTCCACGACCAAAAGCTAAACATAAGCATGAATGCCAGTCTACATGACTTGAAATAAGATTAATATTCATTACCAAAAACACTGAGAGCAAAGACTCAGTATACTACACACTACTTAGAATCTTTACCAAAATGTATTTGTTTTGAGAGGAGGATTTACATTTAAGACCACCTGCAAAAGGTGAAAGCAAGCCTCTGCAGGAGTCAAGTTCTTTATCTTCAGATAATGATGAGAGAAGTCACTGGGGCAGGGGCTTAGATGATTGAATGTTATTTATAGTAATTTGATTAGCCCAATAAGGCTTTACAGACACTACCTCCCTCTGATAGACCTCCCAGTCATTCATTAAAATTAATACACATTAAAAAAATCCTTTTCAATTACAAGGTTGTATTTAAGATGTTAACAAATCTTTTAAATATAAAAGATATAAATGTGGCTTTCAGGAGCTCAAGTGAGATGGTATTTATATCACCAAGAAAATTCTGGGTTTACCTGCAAACTTAATGCGTTATAAGCTTCAGGAATTTCAGAAATATCATGTCTTAGCAGCTGACTATTTGATGTTCACATAAAATATGATCAGCTTGAAAATTCTCTTAGCTACTTGAGAACAGAGAAGCCTAGCCATATTCATAGTAAAAAAAATATGTTGTCCTAAATACAAAAGCATACACCAACAGGATATGTCTACTCATTACTAATGTAGCTGTTGATGAAAACATCTGTGAACAAAATACTTTTTAACACAAGTCTTTTTAAACACAGCATAGTTACGAGGCTCTACAAGTAAAAATCTTTCAAACTGATTTCTGCTTGGAAGCTTCAGCAAGTGCATTCTGTGGGGAGCACACCGTCACCAGCATTTTCAGACTCCCACAGTCAAAAAGAGTATTTTCAAGGCAAAATCAGCATGTCAGCTGCTGACCTCTGAAAAATGTGGACATCAGTGTCACCGTGGGACATGCCTTTGATTAACTGAAAATAGGAGTTCAACAAGCTCTGTGACCCACAAAATGGATACCGAGAGCACAGAAATCTGGCCTTAAACTGTTTTGAATGCATCATTTCGAATGTCAATGAAAATATTTTTCTTTTGCTCAGATCTGAGTCAACAGAAAATATTTCCACAATTATTTGTTTGAAACTGGAAGGGCATTGTACTTCACTGTGTCCTTTTGCTTCTCCCATATATTTAAAAGTACAAGCATGACCAGAAAGGGTCCTTTTCTTCTCCAAGTTGAACAACCCCAACTCTCACCCACATAACAGAGGTGGTTCCAGGCCTCTGACCATCTTTGTGAGCATCCTCTGGACCCACTCCAACAGGTCTATGTCCTTCTTGTATATATATATCCTTCAGATATGGATGCAGTACTACAGGTAGGGTCTCATGAGAGTAGAATAAAGGGGAAGAATCACCTCCCTTTACCTGCTGGACACGCTTCCTTTGATGCGGCCTACACAGGGTTGCCTTTCTGGGCCGCACTCGCACGTTGTTGACTCCTGTGGAGCTTTACATTAACCAGCACCCCCGAGTCTTTCTCCTCAGGCCTGATCTCAATCCACTTACTGCCCAACCACTACTTGTGCTTGGCATTGGCCTGACTCAGGTGCAAGACTTGGCCCTGTTGAACTTCATGAGGTTTGCTATGGCCTACCTGTCAAGCCTCTCCAGGTACCTCTGGATAGCATCTCCTGTGTCCAGCATGTCAATTGCACCACACAGCTTGGCGTCACCAGCAAACCTGCTGAGGGTGCATTTGTCCTCACCGCCCATATTGCCAACAAAGATGTTAAATAGCACTGGTCCTACGACCTATCCCTGGGAACAACTACTCATCACTTGAACACCAAGCCTTTGAGCACAACTCTCACACCAGTTCCCTCAGGACCCATGAGTGGATCTCATCAGGTCCCATGAACTTTGCCAGTGAGGCAAAAGTCATGGAGTACCTCAGCATTCTCCATCTCTCTTGTGATCAGGTCTCCTGTTACCTTCTGGAGAGGGTCCACATCTTCCCTAGCCTTCCTTTTAGCACTGATGTGATAGAAATTTTTCTTACCCTTGATGTCCCTGGCCACATTTAATTCTAACTGGGCTTTAGTTTTCTTAACCTGGCTATTTGGACAACTTTGTTATTTCTCCTAGGCTATATCTGCTTGCTTCCACTCTCTGTAGACTCTCTTATTGCATCTAAGTATGTTCAGGAACTCCTTGCTCATACATGCAGACCTTCTAGCATTTTTACCTGTCTTCCTCTGTTTTGTAATGCATTGCTCCTGGATTTGGAGATGGTAATTGAATATTGACCAGCTTACTTAGGCCTCTCTCCCCTCCAGAGCTTTATTTTTTGGTAACCTACCAAGCAGATTCCTGAAGAGATCAAAGTCCACTTGCCTTCTAGGCTTGTCCAAGCAACCAGTTTGTATTAAACAAAGCTTGACTATTTAAAAATTGAACATTTTATTTAGTTTAGGATTAGATATTTTTGAGTAATGTTGATAATTTTTATAAGTGCATTTTGAAACTAAAAGTTTTGACCTGAAAAGTTGAATTTTTTCTTTAATTAAATGTAAGCTATCCACTTTCTTAATGCATTACTTTGAATGAAAAATTCATTACAAGTTTGTAAATAATATTCAGTTGAGTTCATTCTTGCAAAGAAACAAAGTTTTCAATAGAGGCAAAGTTCTCCAGTACAGCAGTCTTTTCATGTCTTCACATGTAGTAACTGCAACAACACTTTATTAATAACTTGCATAAAACCTATTTCAAATAATTAGCTGTCTAGCTCTTCTGTCAGTACCAGAGTTTATGACACTAGCATAGATGGCAATAATAAGCAAAACTGACAAAGATGTACTTTGATCTTCTGCATTGTTATTAACAAAAATGTAAATGTTCAATTTGCACAAAGAATAGAAGCAGCAATAGATGGTAATTAGAATTTGCCTCAAACTGTTCACCTTTTATTCAAATGTAATGATAACTAATTTGGCATCAAGGCAGCATAAACACTTTCCTTTTTGGAGAGTACCATATGGATTTTGTATTCTCAGAAGACAAAGGAACGGCTAGAAATATATCTCCAAGGTCACATGCACTTCCATAAACATGACACTGCAGTGTTCAGGGGAATGAGTACAAGAGCCCAGCTAATTGAATAAAACAAATGAATCCATAAATGAAACATTAAGTGCATACAAGTGAATCAACTTTGCCAGATGCTGAATTATTTTCATCATCAACACAATGATCAGTTTCAAAATTCATATCAGTTTGCAATTAAGATTTTTAAATTAGAACCAGAAGACTAAAACCAGAATTTTCTTTGCACTCTTAATTTGCTTTGTCTTACGGCACCAAAAATATTTATTATTTTAAGAAACTGCACCATATTCCATTTGCATTAAAAAAAGTTATCTCTGGGTGGCAGAAGTATTCTTCACACCCCTTCCACCAAAATATATAGACACTAGCTTGGAAAAGAAAGGACTAAGAATACATGGAGTCACTTATTTTCTTATTTTTTCCTCCTCCTCTCAGAATGATAGTTTTGCTAAAAATTACAACAACTACGTCTTCTACTCAAGTAAAATAACATTCAGAGAACTGGAGTATCTCAGGAGAAAAATTATTTGATCACAAAAGCAGAAATAATAGAAATAGCAATAACTGTAAGATCAACTAGTGACTAATATAATTTTTGTGACAGATTCAAAATTTCATAAGAATAGAAGATTACAAGAATTAGGTAGAGTAGTAAAGTATAAGTGATTAACAGAACATGAGCCCAAAGGTGGAAATTAAACCCTACTCTATCTCTGGTAAAGGAAATATTAAGAATATTGCATAGAGTTCTGGTCAATCATGTTCACAGGCGTTAAAATATAAAATGGCTCCTACTTTTATTGTATATGTAACAGATAGAACAACAGTGTGAAGTACTATGTTTTACAGGTATCCTTTCAATGCTTTTGAAAGACTTGTACGTGGCTAACAATTTTCTGAATTAGACTCAGACTCATAGATATTAGAATTATACTGTTTGTTTGTTTTGTTTGTTTTCTCCCTGTTCTGCTTCCTCCCATGAATTGCCTCAGCTCATCATGGTTTTGTCATTTTCAGGATATGATCCTATATGATCAACTGTGTCACAGAATAAAAAATAATGTCTTGTTTTAAAATTTTTGAAGTTAAAAAAACTTCAAAATGTTGTTTCCTTTTTGAAAAACCTGTTCAAAAGGAAATTTGTGGACAGAACCTAAAGACAGAACTGGTGTATATTTATACTGGAGTAATTAGTTATGTCCAAATCAGAGCTGCACAGTAGTGTAATAAATCTTGAATTAGAGCATTACTCAGGACTCATATACAATTCAAGTGCTTTGTCACAGGTAGAATCAGGCAGACAAGGAAACATCTACATGCAAAAATGTAGATGAATGCCTTCCAATGTTAGTTCATAAAATTACATCTCCCACAGCGTAAATGCTTTCAGTTAGAAGAGAGTTTTCTGGTCTTTACAGCTCTGAAGAACTTACACTAGGATACAGAGAAGAACATTAAGAATATCTGCACAAAGATATCTGGGGTCAAGTCAAAGGAGCAGAGCTTGCAATATCAAC